>JAKUCV010007161.1:14445-35476 GCA_028386065.3 Turnera subulata
CCCCTTTCTACCTCCCTCTTTCTCTCTGTCTCTCTCTCTCTCTCTATGGATATGTTGGGCTTCGTGCCTGGTTTATTTGGGCTTCGTGCCTGGTTTATTTGGGCTTATGCCTGGTTGTCTCATGAGACGGGACCGAGCTCGACGCACACAGTAGAGGGCCCTAATAAAATAATTAAACTCAATAACAAAGATAATAATATGAGTAATGATAGTGATGGTTTGTAATCTGATGATGTCTTGCTCTGTGTATTGTGGTTGTTGTTGTTAGATGCCGGTGTACTTGTAGTTGATTTGTTTTGTATATTATTGGTTTATTTGTCTGCGGTGAGACAGTGGTTGGTCTCACCCCCTCACAGTTTGACACAGGTTAGCTGATCGATGATTAGAAGAGTATATCGGCAGGTGGCGGTGCCTTCCTCTTCTCGGGTCGGATCCATAGAGTTTCGCTGCATACATGTTATCTTGTATAGTCTTCCGCTGCGTACTCGTTGTTGTGTATTTATTTGTATAACTGTTCATTGATTATGTTGTTGATATTGTATCCCGTAGAGAAGGGCATTTTGGCCTTTCTACATGTTATGATAAATTTGATTGGTTATATTGGGATACGGGTGTCCCAGGAATGATAAGGGGCAATTTGGTCAATCCATAATTAATTTATAACTTATATTAATAAATTGGGACACGGGCGTTTCACTTGAATGTTGAGAGTTGATTAGTTCTAAAACAGAGCTGAAAAATGCTCAATTTTTAGCTCTGAAAAATTATAGAGCCGTTTTAAATCCACCCAAAAACAGCCTTAAACAAAACATAGTGGGTGCTAAAAGTTTTTAGAAATAACGGCCATAACATCGATGTTTTAATTCTCAACATCGATATTTTGTCCAGTAAATTTGAATTATTGGACTAACGGTAACTAAAACATCGATGTTCTCCATCCCAACATCGATGTTATTTTGATTCTGTGAAAATGAGATGAAAACTGATCTATGAAGAACATCGATGTTTTCATTCCAACATCGATGTTATTTTGCTTCTGTGAAAAATGATTGAAGCTGAGCATTTGATGAACATCGATGTTATGGAATAGAACATCGATGTTTTGCTTATGCAAAAGCGTGTTCAAATGCAACGGTCATGAGAACATCGATGTTCAGGATTCCAACATCGATGTTATTTGCCTACTGCCAATTTCTAGAAAATTCTTTGAAGGCAGGAACATCGATGTTTAAAAGGCAACATCGATGTTATTTTGGCTCGGCAAAAACAAATTGAAACTGACCAATATCGAACATCGATGTTACAAATGGGAACATCGATGTTATGACTAATTTTAAAAGCAACGGTCACTAGAACATCGATGTTTAGGATTCCAACATCGATGTTATTAGCCTACTGCCTGTTTTGGAAATTTGGTGGAAGGCAGAACATTAATGTTTTAAAACATAACATCGATGTTATTGACACAGAAAAACAGTTTGATGTTTGAAATATGTTTATGTGATGCATGAGCAAATTTTGTCTTATTTTGAGCCAATGTCCTAGAAGAGTTGAGTGTTATACCTTGTACAAATTATGAATCTAACTCTTCTTTCTTGGCTCTTCAATCTTGTGCTCATTCACTTTGTCCTTGATGGTTTCTTTTGCTTGAGGATTGATTTGCCTTCATTTCAATTCATTTCTTTTTGCTTCCTGAATAGTTTGTCAATATCAAAACCTATAAGAAGCAAGGAGGCATTAGTTCCAACATTTTCCCCCTTTTTGATAATGACAAACAATGAAAGTATATGCCAAATTATAGATTTCAAAGTGGGATGAATTCCCCCTAACTTGATGATGCATATATTTATTTTTCCCCTTTAAGGTATGACTTATGATTCCCCCTGAGTTCATGCATATACTTTTCTGTGATTGCTTCCCCCTTTTGTCATTAGCAAAAAGAAATGGCAAAGGCAAAATATTTTTATTGAATTGAGAAACAAAGCATAAAACAAAAACATAAGGGAAAAATTTAAACAAAACAGTGGTCCTAGTTCCCATCATCGTCCTCATCCTCATCATCGGCAGCCTCTTCCTCATCATCTTCCTCCTCTACCTCCATTGGGTCATAATCTTCATCATCATCATCATCATCACCTTCAAAATTGAAACCTTGGAAGGTTGTGTGATATGGTGGAGGATCATAATTGACATGGGCAAAATAGGCACGCAGATCATGTCCTTGCCTTTGTACCTCCAAGTTAATTCTGTCAATGGACCGTCCTAAGCTATGGAGAGTGGCGGCGATGGAGTCAAGTGTAGCAGCAGGAGCTGGAGGAGTGGGTGCTGGAAGAGCTAGTAGTGGAGGAACTTCTTCTTGTGCAGGCCTCGGGGCTTCCTCGGATGGGTTCGTGTGAAAAGTGGCATCGTTAATTCCCCAAAGTTTGGAGTGAGTAGTTTGAGTTCCTTCGAAGGGAGTCAGTCCGGCACTCAAACAAATATCCACAACTAGAAAGGCATAGGTAAGAGGATGGTTGTTGGAAGTGTGCTCGGCCATGTGCTGGAGCACAAAGCGTGCCCAATTGATTGGAGCTCCGTGAATAATGGCGTGCAGAACTTTTTCGTCCTCAATCGTGAAGTTGGTGTGATTACTAGCTCTGGGTTTGATCACCCGAGTAAGCAAATAGAAAAGCACTCTGTACTCCGGGTTGATTGAGTGAATAGTTGGCCGATTGGAGCGATTACGGCACACTTCAGTGAAACCGAGATCAGACAACAACTGGGTTTCATGGAGAGTAAGGAAATGATCACCTCCATAAGTGATGATGTCATTGCCTTGGACAGGTAGGCCTGCAAGCTGTCCGAACTGCTCCAATGTCACCTGAAAGCGTCTCCCATTGACGCTGGCAGAGAGGACATCACCGTCACGATGAAGGGTTGTGTAGAAGGCGCGGATGAAGTCCGGATTGAAATGGTATTGCTTCCGCGTCACAAAGTTCCAGAGATGGGATTCCCGTAACTGACGTTCAAGGTTACCATATTGCTTCTTCTGTGGGTAATCTTTGGGAAGATACCGAGGAGAAGCGATGGCGCGAGTTGTGTAGAAGGATATGTAGTGTGTAAGCTCATCTTTGGAATTAAACCAAACTTCTGAATTGGGCACAGAGTATTTGTGAGGAGCACTAGAAGATCCACCCTTTTTCTTGGTTGGATGGTCATGAGCAANAGCAACTTGTTTGCCCTTAGAACGACGTTTGTCACCAGCCATTATAGAAGGAAGAAATGAAAGGAAATTTGGGGTTTGTGTGTGGAAATGGATGAATGGAGATGGTATTGAGTTTTCAGAAATGTTCAGAGTGAGGAGTAAAAAAAAAAGCATGGTTTATATAGTAAGGCTCAGAAAAGTAGCCGTTGGGTAGCCGTTGCAATGCTCGAACGGCTATTTTTTTTTTGAAAAATTTCCGTTAAACATCGATGTTGTCCTACGAAACATCGATGTTTGATGATGCTCAGTCAACGAAACATCGATGTTCGGAAAATAACATCGATGTTTTCAACGGTCGGCCAACAAACCTGCATAGCTCAACGACTATATTTTTGAACCTGCAACGGTCGAAACATCGATGTTTTTATATGCAACATCGATGTTTTATGTACTCTGTCGAATTTCATGTTTATTCAAAATGATTAAACATCGATGTTGGTCCTCAAAACATCGATGTTTTGGACCTTCGAAAATTTAAAGAAATTAAGAGATATAGTGCAAACATCAATGGGTTTTGAAGACTTATCTGAACATCGATGTTGTGATACTCAACATCGATGTTATTACAGTTTGATTGATGTCTTGATTGTTCTCTGGATGATACAAGATGGTTCGCTTGAAGAAACATCGATGTTGAATTTTGAACATCGATGTTTTTCTGCCTCTGGTCCATTTTTGCTTGAATCCGAATTGTTCAAACATCGATGTGTATGGTAACAACATCGATGTTGTTGGTTCCACCAGGTTTTTTGTTCCCCCTGTCTTTTGGCCTTAGTGAGGGGTACTTGCCAAACATAGTTAGGCGAGCCTCGGGTGCTCAAGTTAGCAAAGATAATACACGAGCTTTAGTAAGATGAAACATGTGTAACCTTTTTAAGGGTAGTAAGATGGCCGCTGCCTCTAAGAATTATTTTCTTGGATTTCGATCAACCCGGGATGAGGAGGTATCTCCTTGTCGTAAGTATACCGGGTTGGACTTTGGGTGCCTCTGATGCCCAACTAATCAGACTGTGAGTCCCGTGATAAATTAATAACGCAGTTTAGGCCACGATTTTCAACAAAGTAGACACTTGATTGTCTGAAAAATTGGATGTTAGCAATAATGAATTTGCAAGTGTCAAAAAAAAGGAGATTCTTGAAAATCGAAGCGGTTTGGAGGGGCCTTCCTCTGAACGTTGTTCATGATACTCCAAGGATAGGTAGGGGTCACCTCCTTAGAGAAGAGGCAATGCAATTATGTTTCTATAAATAGACATACGTTAGAGCTCATTAAAACACAGAAAATTTATAAGCCAATTTCTAAAAGAGAGTTAGTGAAACAGAAATGCCTTCCCCTTCCACTGTCTTTTTTGTTGAGGGTGCAAATGTAGGTAGGAGAAATCGGTTGGATTTCAGCATTGTAAATGAGCAACAAGGGCCATTGCCAGAGGAACTAGCAAGAATTCCTCGTCTTGTCTTCGTAGACGAGATTTATTCGTCTCGATTCTATATCACCCCTATGGAAGAGGTCATCTTCCTGGATCATCAACAAACCCTGCGAGCTTCCTACTATGGTACGACTAATTCCACAATGTTTTTTATTTCTGACAGGTTTCAGGGGCTTCAGTTGGAACCAACTACCAGACTTTGAATGAGAGCAGTCATTACCAGATTACAATGATGGCTCAGAGCTTTCCTCGAGTATCTGGAGTAGCGCCTACTTGGCCAAAGGTTCGCCTTTTGGTATGGAACTGCAGAGGTATCACAGCACGTTCTCAAGATTTCGTTCGAACCCTACGAGACCTGAAGAACCAATATAAACCAAATATGGTTCTGCTCACGGAGACTCAATGGCAGCAAACCGGAGATCACGGAGTTATCCCTCTTCGCTTTCCACCAACACATCGGATCGAGCTTCCTGGCCAGAACAACTCGGGTGGAATGTGGTTTGCTTGGAGTCATAGCATTAGAGTTAACATAGTCAATACTCCTAATGGCTTCACTGTAACAGCTGAATCGAATCGTTAGTAGCAGATAGGTAGATATGTCTTTAAATACATGTGTGATTGTAATATAAATGATGTAATCCTGTGTCTCTTGTTTGTAAGTGTGAATGTAAAATATGAGATCAATAAAATTCTGTGTGTTTGTGTACGAATTTAGCATCATGAAAGTCCATTGGTCTTGACAAAATCAAGTGTTATATCTTTCTTTTGCATATGATCATGAATAAAATGATGTCTAATCTCTATATACTTTAACTTAAAAAAAATGAAGTTTTTACCAAACATCGATATTTGATACAAGAACATCGATGTGCATGCTCGATTTGTGGCTTGGCAGCTCTTATTGGAACATCGATGTTTTCTAGACAACATCGATGTTTTTCAGCTACTGGTTGAAAAACACAAGTGAGCTGAAAATCATGGAACATAGATGTTTCAAGAATGAACATCGATGTTATCATCTTCTGATCCTTGCATTTCTGCCAAAATCGAACGAGTGTGGCCACATTCAAAAACTTGGATGCTTCTTTGGTCATTTGCTTGGAGCATCCGCTATCAAGGTACCAAAGTACACTTGATGCCTTCAAGCATACCTGCAAAACAAATCAAAAGGATTTTGGTACCCAAATCTTTTTGGGTCCTTGATGGTTAGAAACATGGTGATGATGGTCCTCATCTTGTGCCCAATGTCTGTGCCTAGTAAAACATACCGGGGCAATGTGTCCTATCCTATTACAATAGTGACAAATAACATTAGGATTATGCATTCTCCTAGGTTGATAGTAGTTGTTGTTTTGTCTATGTTTGTAATCTCTACTTAACTTGTCTTGCCTATGTAAAATCTTGTTTTCCCTAAATTGAGTCACAAGTTTCCTAGGTTTAGTAAAATGAGAACTTTTATTTTTAGCACTGTGTACATGTGGTCTTGTAACATTAGCATTTGATCTAACATTGTAAGCATACAATTTAGCATAGTGAACTTTTCCACTACTTGCATTTGGTTTGACATTTTGAGCATATGACCTTCTATGATGAGTACATGATCTTGTGTCATGAACATGTGATCTAATATGATAAGTAGAAGATGAAGCATCATGTTTATGTGTCTTAGCATTAAGCACAGTAGGTTTGACATCATTTGACACATTAGATGCACCTAATCCTTCTTTTTGTGTTGGACTTCTTTGTTGTCCTAGAAGAAGATTAAGACTATCTCTACCATTAGTAAATTTCTCTAATGTTTTCTTCAAATCATCAACTTGATGCTCAAGAGATTCATTCTCTTTTCTCAATTCAACACAAGAACATACATTTGAGGATATCTTCTCATTAAGTTCATTGCAGGACATATTAAGAGCATGCTTTTCTTTTTCAAGCTTATCAATTTTGCTTAATAACTCATCCTTATCATTTGATAATTTCTCATTATCCTTTCCAAGCTTATCAATTTCACTTGATAACTTATCCTTATCATGTGATAATAATTCTACATTATTTTCTAAGGTCTTATTATGTTTCTTTAAGTTCTTATTAACATTTGAGATAGAAATGAATTTACTATACAGTTCACTAAATGCATCTTGCAACTCTTCAAATGTATAATCATCATTCGAATAGGAAGTACTTACCTCTTCTGGAGATTCTTCCTTTGCCATGAAACAAGGGTTGACAGTCTCATCTTGCTTGCTGTCTGTTTCCTCATAGATGATTCCCAACATTTCCCACATCTCCTTGGCTGTTACGCAGTGCGAGATCATTTGATAGTCATTCGGATTGATCGCACATTGAAGCATATTTATCGCTTTGGAGTTGTTTTCGATTCTTTGAATGGCATCTACGTTGTGCTCCACTTTCGTCCTTGATGGGATTTGAACACCATTCTTTATCGTTAGCCAAGCTGCAAAGTCATTGGCATGGATGAAAACTTTCATCCTTTCCTTCCAATATGTATAATCTGTTCCGTCGAAGAATGGTGCCTGGGTGATGGATTGTCCTTTAGTGATTCCTGCATACAAATAACTTGTACAAGCCATAGAAACTTTCCTCTCAAACGGTTAAGTCTTTCAGAGAGTTAGGCTCCGCTACCAATTGTCAGAACAATAGCCCTTTGCTAGGGGGGTGAATAGCGTTTATCGGATTAAAACGAAATAAGCAGGAAATAAATGCGGAAATTAAAAAGATTGAAGGACACAAGCAATTTATCCTGGTTCACGCACACACTACTTGTGTGGCTAATCCAGTCCTTCAAGAGACTCTCTTGAAGATTTCACTATCTAGTGTTAAGCTTACGGGTGCTTAACAAACCGTTACAACCTAGGAATTTTAGTCACAAGAATCCTAAACCTGAGAGTTCAAGTCACATGAACCTCAACACTCTTGCTTGAAGATACCTCACTTCAAGACTTCTCACACAAGAAGATATACCCTCTTCCTATGAATCTCAACAAGGGAACTAACCTTGTTATTTTGATTCTCTGTAAAAACCTTTAAAGCTTCATATGAAGAACATCGATGTTTTGAAAGCCAACATCGATGTTATTTTACTTTTGTGAAAATGAGATGAAAACTGATTCTTGAAGAACATCGATGTTTAATTTACAACATCGATGTTATTTTCCTACTGCCAATTTCTGGAAAATTTTTTGAAGGCAGGAACATCGATGTTTAAAAGGCAACATCGATGTTATTTTGGCTCGGCAAAAACAAATTGAAACTGACCAATATCGGACATCGATGTTACAAATGGGAACATCGATGTTATGACTAATTTTAAAAGCAACGGTCACTAGAACATCGATGTTTAGGATTCCAACATCGATGTTATTAGCCTACTGCCTGTTTTGGAAATTTGGTGGAAGGCAGAACATCGATGTTTTAAAACATAACATCGATGTTATTGACACAGAAAAACAGTTTGATGTTTGAAATATGTTTATGTGATGCATGAGCAAATTTTGTCTTATTTTGAGCCAATGTCCTAGAAGAGTTGAGTGTTATACCTTGTACAAATTATGAATCTAACTCTTCTTTCTTGGCTCTTCAATCTTGTGCTCATTCACTTTGTCCTTGATGGTTTCTTTTGCTTGAGGATTGATTTGCCTTCATTTCAATTCATTTCTTTTTGCTTCCTGAATAGTTTGTCAATATCAAAACCTATAAGAAGCAAGGAGGCATTAGTTCCAACAAGGACTTGGATCCATAATTTGCATCATGTGTCGCATACAGTGTCTCTGTGAGTTATTAAGTCTTCCGTTGTGCATTATATTGCTATTGTTGGGCCATTGGGCCGGTTATGATGTTATTGTTATTTTTATTTTGGGCTGTTGAGCCCGAGTTTCTATTGTATACACTGTATGTTGGGCTTGGTTTGGTTGGGTCGTCACAGTTCCGGCACGTGTTTACTGTGTACGGTAAATACGGGTCGGGGCGTTTCATATATATTCTCTCTAATTAAGCCTATAAAATAACATTTATTCAATATAAAAATAAAATTATGTATCACAAAAATTTAATAACAACTTGTTAAGATAAAATGAATG
Source organism: Turnera subulata (assembly GCA_028386065.3). Classification (NCBI taxonomy): domain Eukaryota; kingdom Viridiplantae; phylum Streptophyta; class Magnoliopsida; order Malpighiales; family Passifloraceae; genus Turnera; species Turnera subulata. The sequence goes on from JAKUCV010007161.1 coordinate 23,214, forward strand.
TAATATAATACATATAAATAATATTAATAATACACAAAATTGAGAATTTTACTATAAATAATTATTAAAGATATTTCTAAAATATTAAGGAGACAAAATATTTGTATAGAGTATTCTATCTCGCAAAATAACTAAAAAAAATTAAAAAAATTGCTAACTTAAGTGTTAGAATAAAAAAAGTTATATGTAAATATTAAAATAAAAAGAGAAAGAATGTAGAATTAAAATGAATCGTAAATAAAAAAATTAATTATATAAAAAATAGTAAAAATATATTGATACAAATTATTTATAAAAGAATAAAGGTTATAAATAAAAAAAATAATCTTTATATTGAAGAATTTAGCTGAAGCGCCCTGACCCGTATTTACCGTAACACAGTAAACACGTGCCGAAACTATTCATATTGATAGAACAAACAGTATATCGTGCAAATATTATACATCAGCAAACTATTAAATACAACTGTCACCCATACTCGGGGACCATTATTCAATCCAAACATAGTGCTCAACAGCAGCAGCAGATCGTATCAGTAATATAAGCATCACAGGAAAACAGCAATACAACATCATATATCACACAGCAGCGGAATTGTAGTACAACATCATATGCAAAAGAACAGCGGCGGAAGACTTTATGCACATGCAGCGGAGGTATGGATCCGGAGTCAGGTGGAGAAGAAAGCAGCAGCCATCGAACGTCGTACCTGAACTACGGAAACAACTTATCCTACGGGATGAAACCCCGCAGGCGAGGGGTGAGTCCGAAGTGCTCACCGACGAAGGATAAACAGTGATTTGCAGCAACCGTAATACTTAAAAGCAATCACAGACAAGCAATAACATATCTCAATAAACTGAGCCAAGACCAAAAGAATATTTATTGTTATTACCAATTTTATCTTCCGGGCCCCCGTCACTGGACAAGCTAGGGTCGTACCTGGTTATCAATTAATTCCAGATGCTAGGTCAAGAACCAATCCACATCTCAAACCCGGATATTTGGTATATCCAAACCACTGGTATTCGGTATACCCCAACCTCAGGCGAAAAGCCAACCGGATATTCGGCATATCCGAGCCACTGGGTATTTGGTATACCCTAACCGCAGGCAACAAGCCAAAAGGATATTTGGTATATCCGAACCACTGGGTATTCGGTATACCCCAACCACAGGCATGACGAGCCAAGCAAACCAAGAACCGACCATAGCATCCCAAAATTAATTTTCAAACCATCGGGTCGTACCACTACTTTCCACGTGACAATTATATCATCGTCTCAATAAATTTTAATTTCCAATTCCAATTTCCATTTCTCAATTTTCCACAGTCAATAGTTCAACATCAATCTCAGCATATTATCCACAGAATCAAAATCACAACCCAATGGCAACAATAATATCCATAGCAGTTATTCAACCAACAATCAACAATTCAACAGTTCAATCGAACAACAAAGCACACAAAGTATTACAGGCAACATAACAAGGGTTATCCATCCTCACCTTAGCCGTTTATCAGATATGAATTACTTCTTCAGGTTCCACAGCAGGTTCCTCAAGCAACTGTTCAATATCAATTCCTATATAGCAAATAATCGACATACTCACATAAGATGCACAACAATTATATGCAAATGATATGCAATACCGTAAATATTACGTTAACTCGGTTCGGTCTCGGTTACCTCGTTATCATCATCATTCACCATTTATTTCTAGGTGTCAAAATACTTTTTCCGGTATTATTATTCTGGTATTATTACTTTGGTAAGAAAAAACCTTCTAGAATTATTTCTATAGATATATCCTTTCTAAAACATTTTTCCTTAAGTGATAATCATATTTTTCCAAAAATTATATTTACCAAATAAATTCCCATTTTTCCAGAATTATTATCTTAAATTTTATTTTATTTTATTTTATTTTAAAAGGTCTGGGCCGTGAACAGTTCTGTCCGGCCCACTTCGTAAAGCCCAGGAAGGCCCACGCAGTGAGCCCAGCATGGCCCAAGCCCAACCCCTAATCCCTTCAGCTCATACCAACCAAACTCAAAACCCAAAAAGCCCAAACCCGACTATTAACCCATCCCATTAAACTAAACCAACCAATCCACTACCCAGGCCCATAACCAAAACTCTTAGCCCATCACTAGCCCAAGTACAAAACATGACAGACCATGCAACATCAAATGAAACAAAGCCCATGCAATAATACCCAGCCCATGTAAATAATATTCAGCTCACGTAAAGAAACAACCATGCATGCACAGGACTTCATCTTCTTCGTGAGGTTACCTGCGCGGGCAGCATGGGTGACGGGCGAGGCGCGGCGACGGGCGAGGCGGTGACGAGCTGGACGGTGGCAGCATCGTCTGCAAGTGGTCACGGCAGTGCAACGACGACGAGCCAAAGAACGCAGCCATCGGGTCGCGGGTCGTTGTTGGCTGCGGCGAAGAAGGGAAAGGAAGGGTGGCTGTCGTGGTGGCGGCTCATGGGAGAGGAGAGGAGGAAGGAGTACGACTTGGTGGCAGAGATGGTGGTGGGGTGCTACCGGTGGCGGGTGAGCTCTCGGTCGGGAAGGAAAGGGGAGGCAGGGGGTGTTGGCGATGTGGGGTTGTGGCATTGTGGTGGTTGGCGCGACTGTGGGGAGGCTCGGATGGGTGGTCGGGCGCGGTGGAAAGAAAGGAAAGGAAGGAAGGAGAGGAAAGAGAGGTGACGGGGGTCGTGGCGCGAAGGGGAAAGGTAGGGAGGAGGTGGTGATGGCGGCTTGGTGGTGGAGTTGGTGGCTTTGCGCGGTGGGTGGTGGTGCTGGCTCCACGGAAAAGAAGAGAAGAGGAAAAGGGTGGGTGATGGTGTTGGGTTGACGGTGGTTCATGGTGGAGGTGCAAGGTGGCGCGGGTGTTGGACGCGGAAAAGAAAGAAGAAGAAGGAGAAGGAAGGTTGGTGATGTACTGGGAAGCAGATGTTGGCCTAGTTTATAGGCAGTGCAACCATACTGGTAAGTCACGGGTGGGGGTACTGCTTGAATAGGAAAAAGAAACTCACAAGCATCACAGGAGAAGGCGGCTGAATAATTGAACTTCAATTATACAGTTACTATGCTGCATGTGAAGTGTGACCCGCTTGGACCAGAAAATATCCAATATACCCTCTTATCTTTATTTTTGGTCCGTTATCTCGAGGATAAACCCGGCTTTTCCGAAGATTCCTGGACCCGGAAAAATCCCAACTTTGGTCCATAAAATTTGCAGTAAAATCCCGAACGTGGGACAAGGTTCGGTTTCGGAATCCAATACTCGATTTACCATAATTTAATTACCCAAGATTAAAATCAATGGTAAATTACTGTAGATTAACTTAAACAGTCCCGGTAAAAATGAAATTTTTACCTGGGCTGTTACAGCCTACCCACCTTAAAAAGAATTTTGTCCTCGAAATTCACTCCGAAGCTGTGAACAAGTGCGGATACTGAGAACGCATATGCTCCTCGACTTCCCACGTAGACTCGTTCGCAGAGTGCTTGCTCCACTTAACCTTTACCATCGGAATAACCCTGTTCCTCAACTGCCTGACCTCTCGGGCTAGAGTCTGCTCTGGCGTCTCTGTATACGTAAGATCCTCTGCGACCTCAACATCTGCTGTAGTAACCACATGGCTTGAATCTGATCTGTTCGTCCTCAACATGGAGACATGGAACACGTCATGAATCCGTGACAACTCCTCTGGCAAAGATAGTCTGTACGTCAGGGGTCCAATCCTTTCTACGATCTCATACGGCCCGATGTACCTGGGACTTAGCTTCCCTCTTTTCCCGAATCTGATTACACCCTTCCAAGGTGCAACTCGGAGGAAAACTCTTCTCACCAACATTGTACTCCATCTTACATCGGTGTTTGTCGGCGTAGCTCTTCTGCCGATCCTGAGCAGCTCTCATACACTGTCTCACCGTCTGGATCTTGTCCACTGTCTGTTGGACTAAATCCGGTCCAACGATCAGTCTCATACTTTCTTCATCCCAACACACTGGACTTCTACACTTCCTTCCGTAGAGAGCCTCAAAAGGTGCCTTACCAATGCTGGAATGGTAGCCATTGTTATAAGCAAACTCAACCAAGGGTAGATACTCATCCCAACTCCCACTGAAGTTAAGTGCACCAGTCCTCAACATATCCTCCAGTGTCTGTATAGTCCTCTCATACTGTCCATCTGTCTGAGGATGAAAAGCAGTGCTAAAGCTCAACTTAGTCCCTAGCGCTGCTTGTAAGCTCTTCCAGAAACGTGATGTGAACCTCAGATCCCTGTCTGAGACTATAGACTTTGGAATTCCATGTAGTCTCACAACCTCAGCAACATACTTACCCGTCAATGTGTCCATGGTATCAGTTTGGCGGATAGGTATAAAATGTGCCGTTTTTGTTAATCGGTCAACGATGACCCAAATAGCATCATGCTGCCTCCGAGTCACCGGTAAACCAATCACAAAATCCATAGTGATCATCTCCCACTTCCATTCTGGCACTGTCAAAGATCTTAATTTTCCTGCTGGAGCTTGATGCTCAGCTTTCACCCGTTGGCAAGTGAGATATCTTGCAACATACTTAGCTACACCCTTCTTCATACGAGGCCACCAGAAATGACTCCTCAAATTTTGATACATCTTAGTGCTCCCGGGATGCATAGCGTACGGTGTCATATGTCCTTCTTCTAGAATCTGACTGCGCAGGTCACCAATACCGGGTACACATAGACGCTTTCCTAGCATCAGTGCACTATCCTCAGCTATATGAAACATATCTTCCTTTCCACTGCGGACTGCTTCCTTCAGCTTGATCAAGTCGGGATCTCTATCTTGTAACTCCACAATCCAGCCCCTCAGGTTAGACTTGACTTCAATATGTGTCAACAAAGCTCCTGTCTCATCAATTGACAAATCAACTCCCATATTCCTTAACTCGATAAGAGAGGATATCGAGTAGGTCGTGGAAGCATCTTCTGGTTGTCTCCGGCTCAAGGCATCAGCTACAACGTTAGCTTTTCCAGGGTGATACTCAATAGTACAGTCATAATCATTCAGCAACTCAACCCAACGTCTTTGTCGCAGGTTAAGCTCCTTCTGAGTCATGATGTACTTGAGACTCTTATGATTTGTGAAAATCCGGCATCTCTCTCCAAACAGATAATGTCGCCAGATCTTCAAAGCAAGGATCACTGCAGCCATCTCTAAATCATGTTTCGGTTAGTTCTTCTCATGTGGCCTCAACTGTCTCAAAGCATAGGCAATCACTCGGCCTTCTTGCATCAGAACTGCTCCCAAACCAAGACTTGAAGCATCGCAGAATAACACGTACTCCACTCCTGGCTTAGGTACTGTCAATACTGGCGCTGATGTCAGCTTCTTCTTAAGTTCATCAAAACTCTTCTGGCAGGCATCACTCCAAACAAATGCTTGGTCTTTCTTCGACAGCTTGGTCATAGGACTAGCTATCAAAGAAAAAACCCTCGATGAATCTCCGGTAATATCCCGCAAGGCCAAGAAAACTTCTGACTTCTGGTATCGTCTTGGGCGGCTCCCACTCCAGAACAGCTTTTACTTTGGTAGGATCAACCTTAATCCCATCCCCGGATACAACATGTCCAAGGAATGCAACTTCTTCAAGCCAGAACTCGCACTTGCTGAACTTAGCATACAACTCTTTCTCTCGCAACCTCTGCAGTACTACCCTCAGATGCTCTTCATGTTCTTCCCTGTTCTTAGAGTATATCAAAATATCGTCGATGAAGACTACCACAAACTTATCCAAGAACTCATTCAGGACCAAGTGCATCAAGCACATGAAAACTGCAGGTGCATTGGTCAAGCCAAAAGGAACCACTGTGAACTCAAAGTGACCATACCGAGTGCGGAAAGCTGTCTTCGGTATGTCCTTCTCTGCAATCTTGACTTGGTGATATCCAGACCGAAGATCAATCTTGGAAAATACGGTAGCTCCAATATAACTGATCAAAAAGATCATCAATCCTGGGAAGCGGATACTTGTTCTTCACCGTCACTTTGTTCAACTGTCGGTAGTCCACACACATGTGCAAACTGCCATCCTTTTTCTTCACAAAGAGGACTGGTGATCCCCAAGTGATATACTAGGTCTGATGAAACCTTTCTTTAACAGCCCATCCAACTGTTTCTTCAACTCCTGGAGTTCTGTCGGTGCCATCCGATATGGTGCCATCGAGATGGGCGTCACTCCTGGCATCAAGTCGATGGTGTACTCAACTTCTCTGTCAGGTGGCAATCCTGGCAAATCCTCTGAAAACATATCTGGAAACTTTCTGACAACAACGATGTCTCCCAAAACTGGGGTCTGAACATCTTCGCCCTTGACATGAGTCAACAAGGCATCTGGACCATGTGGCTTCATTCTGACATCCTGGTTAGCAGAGATACTACATGTAGTAGCAACTCTCCCAATACCTGTCAACAGAACCTGTCGCCCACCATCGGAAGTCAACAACACTTCCTTGGTTCAATAGTTTACCAAAGCACTATACCTCGACAACCAATCCATCCCTAGAATGATATCGAAACCTCCCATGTTCATCACAACCAACCGAGCAAGAAAAACCTCACTATCGTACGAAAGAGAAACATCTCTGCACACATGAGTTAACCTGACCACGATACCCGCAGGTAACCTAACCCTCATCGGACAAGTTAAGTTTTCTTCCGTACAGTTATGTTGTGTTGCAAAACTTTGCGCGACAAAAGAATGCGTAGCACCAGGATCAATCAAAGTATAAGCAGTACTACCAAAGACTGTAAAAGTACCTGCTATGACATCGGCATCTAGGTGACCTCCAGTATGCTGATTCCCTCCAACCGGATCCATTCGTCTTACCCTATATGAAAATGTATATGCGTGCATATTATACTAACTCATGACAGACTATGCACAAATGATCACAGCAACACCCAAGGACCTACTGCCTGCTACGCTACTAAACTGAAGCGCCCTGACCCGTATTTACCGTAACACAGTAAACACGTGCCGAAACTATTCATATTGATAGAACAGACAGTATATCGTGCAAATATTATACATCAGCAAACTATTAAATACAACTGTCACCCATACTCGGGGACCATTATTCAATCCAAACATAATGCTCAACAGCAGCAGCAGATCGTATCAGTAATATAAGCATCACAGGAAAACAGCAATACAGCATCATATATCATACAGCAGCGGAATTGTAGTACAACATCATATGCAATAGAACAGCAGCGGAAGACTTTATGCACATGCAGCGGAGGTATGGATCCGGAGTCAGGTTGAGAAGAAAGCAGCAACCATCGAACGTCGTACCTGAACTACGAAAACAACTTATCCTACGGGATGAAACCCCGCAGGCGAGGGGTGAGTCCGAAGTGCTCACCGACGAAGGATAAACAGCGATATGCAGCAACCGTAATACTTAAAAGCAATCACAGACAAGCAATAACATATCTCAATAAACTGAGCCAAGACCAAAACAATATTTATTGTTATTACCAATTTTATCTTCCGGGCCCCCGTCACTGGACAAGCTAGGGTCGTACCTGGTTATCAATTAATTCCGGATGCTAGGTCAAGAACCAATCCACATCTCAAAACCGGATATTTGGTATATCCAAACCACTGGGTATTCGGTATACCCCAACCTCAGGCGAAAAGCCAACCGGATATTCGGCATATCCGAGCCACTGGGTATTTGGTATACCCTAACCACAGGCAACAAGCCAAAAGGATATTTGGTATATCCGAACCACTGGGTATTCGGTATACCCCAACCACAGGCATGACGAGCCAAGCAAACCAAGAACCGACCATAGCATCCCAAAATTAATTTTCAAACCATCGGGTCGTACCACTACTTTCCACGTGACAATTATATCATCGTCTCAATAAATTTTAATTTCCAATTCCAATTTCCATTTCTCAATTTTCCACAGTCAATAGTTCAACATCAATCTCAGCATATTTTCCACAGAATCAAAATCACAGCCCAATGGCAACAATAATATCCACAGCAGTTATTCAACCAACAATTAACAATTCAGCAGTTCAATCGAACAACAAAGCACATAAAGTATTACAGGCAACATAACAAGGGTTATCCATCCTCACCTTAGTCGTTTATCAGATATGAATTACTTCTTCAAGTTCCACAGCAGGTTCCTCAAGCAACTGTTCAATACCAATTCCTATATAGCAAATAATCGACATACTCACATAAGATGCACAACAATTATATGCAAATGATATGCAATACCGTAAATATAACGTTAACTCGGTTCGGTCTCGGTTACCTCGTTATCATCATCATTCACCATTTATTTCTAGGTGTCAAAATACTTTTTCCGGTATTATTATTCTGGTATTATTACTTTGGTTAAGAAAAAACCTTCTAGAATTATTTCTATAGATATATCCTTTCTAAAACATTTTTCCTTAAGTGATAATCATATTTTTCCAAAAATTATATTTACCAAATAAATTCCCATTTTTCCAGAATTATTATCTTAAATTTTATTTTATTTTAAAAGGTCTGGGCCGTGAACAGTTCTGTCCAGCCCACTTCGTAAAGCCCAGGAAGGCCCACGCAGTGAGCCCAGCATAGCCTAAGCCCAACCCCTAATCCCTTTAGCTCATACCAACCCAACTCAAAACCCACAAAGCCCAAACCCGACTATTAACCCATCCCATTAAACTAAACCAACCAATCCACTACCCAGGCCCATAACCAAAACTCTTAGCCCATCACTAGCCCAAGTACAAAACATGACAGACCATGCAACATCAAATGAAACAAAGCCCATGCAATAATACCCAGCCCATGTAAATAATATTCAGCTCACGTAAAGAAACAACCATGCATGCACAGGACTTCATCTTCTTCGTGAGGTTACCTGTGCGGGCAGGACGGGTGACAGGCGAGGCGCGGCGACGGGCGAGGCGGTGACGAGCTGGATGGTGGCAGCATCGTCTGCAAGTGGTCACGGCAGTGCAACGACGACGAGCCAAAGAATGCAGCCGTCGGGTCGCGGGTCGTTGTTGGCTGCGGCGAAGAAGGGAAAGGAAGGGTGGCAGTCGTGGTGGCGGCTCATGGGAGAGGAGAGGAGGAAGGAGTACGATGTGGTGGCAGAGATGGTGGTAGGGTGCTACCGGTGGCGGGTGAGCTCTCGGTCGGGAAGGAAAGGGGAGGCAGGGGGTGTTGGCGATGTGGGGTTGTGGCATTGTGGTGGTTGGCGCGACTGTGGGGAGGCTCGGGTGGGTGGTCGGGCGCGGTGGAAAGAAAGGAAAGGAAGGAAGGAGAGGAAAGAGAGGTGACGGGGGTCGTGGCGCGAAGGGGAGAGGTAGGGAGGAGGTGGTGATGGCGGCTTGGTGGTGGAGCTGGTGGCTTTGCGCGGTGGGTGGTGGTGCTTGCTCCACGGAAAAGAAGAGAAGAGGAAAAGGGTGGGTGATGGTGTTGGGTTGACGGTGGTTCATGGTGGAGGTGCAAGGTGGCGCGGGTGTTGGACGCAGAAAAGAAAGAAGAAGAAGGAGAAGGAAGGTTGGTGATGTACTGGGAAGCAGATGTTGGCCTAGTTTATAGGCAGTGCAACCATACTGGTAAGTCACGGGTGGGGTACTGCTTGAATAGGAAAAAGCAACTCACAAGCATCACAGGAGAAGGCGGCTGAATAATTGAACTTCAATTATGCAGTTACTATGCTGCATGTGAAGTGTGACCCGCCTGGACCAGAAAATATCCAATATACCCTCTTATCTTTATTTCTGGTCCGTTATCTCGAGGATAAACCTGGCTTTTCCGAAGATTCCTGGACCCGGAAAAATCCCAACTTTGGTCCATAAAATCCGCAGAAAAATCCCGAACGTGGGACAAGGTTCGGTTTACCCAAGATAAGAGGGTATATTGGATATTTCCCATGCTCGATTTACCATAATTTAATTACCCAAGATTAAAATCAATAGTAAATTACTGTAGATTAACTTAAACAGTCCCGGTAAAAATGAAATTTTTACCTAGGCTGTTACATTAGCAAATAATAACAACTATACACAAATATTATATTGAATATATATAAATAGTATATCAAATAAAAAATACAAAAATATCTACATGTGATGAGAAGAAGATGTAAAAATAAAAATAAAATAAAATAAATCAATTTTAAAAATTGATCATGTATCATAAAAAATACAAATAATATTATTTTTCTATTCATAAATTAGTTAACAATATAAACTAAATCATAAATAATATAAAAGGATTAAATATATGATTGGTCCTATTACAATATTGAATTGATCAATTACATCCCCTTACTCCTTTTAAATGATAAATTTGGTCTCCCGTATGGTTTAATCAACGACTAGCTGACGTGGCAATTGTGGGACCCACATGTCGATTAAAAAATAATTAAAAATATTTTTCTGATATGTGGGACCCACATAAATGCTTAAACAGTGCCACGTCAGCTAATTATGAATTAAACCGGACCAGGGGACCAAATTTATCATTTTAGAAGAGTTCGGAGACCTAATTAATCATAATTAGTGTAACGACCCGGGTAAAATTTTTGCAATTTTACCGAATTGTTATTAACTCGGACAACGATAAATAAAATTTTACCGCTGTAAATCGAGAATTTTACCATTTGATTTCCATATAGTTTTCCTTACAGAAGTTTGATTATAATTATGATTATTACGATTATTTTGATTATTACTATTACTATTATTGTTATTATTATTATTGTTATTATCATTATTATTATTATTTTGCCAAGTATTTATATTCTAATAATTACTAATTATATATATATATTTTTTTAAAAAATTATCTTTTATTTCCGCCATAAATAACAAATACGATTTTGGAAATTTACCTTGGATTTTCTGAGAGTAAGTGGTATTTTAAAACGAATTTTCAAAAAGACAAAATTACCCCTATATCTTATTTGGAGACTAAAAGAATAGAGAAGGCATATGAGTCATTTGCTTAATAATAATAATAATAATAAAATATAATAAAATAAAAGAAAAAAATAATGTGTCGCTGGTTCAGTCTTCTTTCCAGCTCAACCATGCATGCATTTCTATGATTATACTGTGTTGGTGGAATATGGCCAGCACCTTCTCCTTTTCCTCAACCTTCATCATGTGGTTTTCTTTTTCTTTTTCTACTTAGCTAATAAACCATGGTTTACCATGAACAAAAGCTAAACACTCAACACTACCAGTTATTTCTTTTCATTCCCTTCATCATTTCTACATCTTCCCCTCCCGTCCTCACCTCCACCATCTTCTTCTTCCACTTCTTCCTCGCATCTCCACCGCAGCACACACTCGCCGCCGAGCCTCACCACCAACAACCACACCGGCCGCCCCTCCTTGCACCCTCGCCTGCACCGCCCCCCTCTTCTCTTCTCCTCTTCTTTCCTTCCCCCGCCAGCCGACCCCACGACCAAGCCACCATCTCCTTCACGTACAGCCGCCGGTGGCCGCCACCCAACAAGCACCCGCTACCTCATACCGTCGCCCTCGTCCTCTTGTCGCCAAGCTCCATCTCCTCGCCTGTCGCGCCCTCCTCTTCGTGCTTGACCATCGCCATGCCAACTCACGCCACCACCAGCCAACAGCCGCCGGCCACCGCTGCAAGTCTCCACCGCCACTCGCACCCGTGCACGGCGTCTCCTCCTCAGCCTTGCCTCGTGTTGCACCTCCTCTGCCTACTCACGCACGCCACTGCCTCGAAAGCACGTAGCAGCGCCGCCGTTCAACTCCCTCGCGTTGCACCGCCATCTACTTCTTCACGAGCTGCCGCTCGCGCCGCTTCCGCCCGTCGTGCCGGTGTCCAGGATGTCTTCAACGTTGCTGTTGAATTAGAGTTCACCGAAAAAAAAATGGTGAGCTTGGCCCAAGGTAATGGGCTTATGAATAGTATGCAATGGGCTTGGTTTAATCGATGGCATGGGCTGAAACATTTGAACATGAAAAATTTTATGGGCTATTAAAATTTGGAGTATATAATTAATCTTAAGTTTTTGATAACTTTAATAGTTGGATTAACTAAATGATCTGGGTAAGCTATGTTGTAACTCAAGGGATTTCTCTAAATTGGAACCATGACTAGGATTTGATTTATGCTCCTAGAATAATATAAACACCAATTAATCAATACCGTTAATAATATAATATAATTAATAATTCTATTTGT
>JAKUCV010007161.1:36482-49099 GCA_028386065.3 Turnera subulata
GTTCAGGTATATTGCATTCCAGACAGGCTGCGGCGTCATCCCTTGGACAGGGCTTGGATCCATTAGTTGCATTGGGCTTTGCATATGTTGTCATGTGAGTTATAAGTCTTCCGCTGTGCATATTGCTAAGTCTTCCGCTGTGCTGTCTATTATTGTTGTTTGGCCAATGGGCCGGTTATGATGTTGTTGATGTTGGGCCGTAGGGCCATATTGTTGTTTATATTTTTGGGCTGTAGAGCCAGGATTTATGTTTTATACACTGTTTGTTGGGCTTGTTTTGATTGGGTCGTCACAGTTCCGGCACGTGTTTACTGTGTACGGTAAATACGGGTCGGGGCGTCTCATTTTGGTAGCGGAGCGGGCGTTAGGTCTTGTTGGGCAGTCTTGTGTGATGTTGTCTTGTTTGCATAGTTCGCTCCATTTGTTTATTATTTTATATCATTTTAGTTAAGTGCATTATGGATCCAGTCAAGGGACGCCAGCTGTCGCGGAGCATACACATATGAGGTAAAAGATGCTATAATAAGCGGAATAGTAATATTATTAATATTGCAAATACTGAAAGTACAAAGGGAAATATTACATGGATTTTTGGATAATTTATAAAAATAAAAAAAATAATACATTTAACGATTTGGAAAGGCGTTGACACGGAAACTGTTTGGGTCGCTGTTGATGTTGACCGTGACTTTGTCGCTCCACGAGAACCATATGCCGCCTCTGTCGCTTTGGCCAGGAATCTCGAACCGGTTTACTGTAGGGAACCGGAGTGGGATCAGACCGTGATCATCCCGTGGTTGCCACTGTGTCTTCGTGAGAAGGACCATGTTCGGTTTGTATTGGTTCTTCAGGTCTCTCAGAGTACGCGAGAACTCCTGGGCACGCCTTACGACTCCTCTGCAGTTCCACACCAGTAGTCGGGCCTTTGGCCAGGTTGGAGGTGGTCGAGACATTCTGGGCATGCTTTGAGCCGTCATCGAGAGCTGGTAGTAGGCACCTTGCTCCACAGTTTGACAAGTGGACTCTAGGTTAAACTCCTGAAGCCTTTCGGAGATGAAGAACATCACAGAGTTTGCCGATCCGTAGTAGAATGTCCTCAGAGTGCCATGATCCTCTAGGAAAAAGGTCTCTTCCATGGGAGTGATGAAGAACCTCGATGAGTAGAGTTCGTCGACGAAGACCAGAAGCGGCATCCTACCGAGCTCGTTTGGTAGTTCTTCTGGACGCTCGTTGATCATGCTGTAGGCCAGCCGGTTTCTTCTGCCGAGATTGGCACCTTCGACGAAGAAGACTGACGAGGGACCAGGCATCGTGTTTCGACGTGTGGTTTTGTTTGCTCTAAAATGCTTTTGGTAATTCACACATCACCGCTTCGTTTCTTTTATACTCTTATGGGAAACGTGTTTATTATTTTCAATTTTCGAGATCTTGCTTTTGAAATTTTGTCGTTGCTTTCATTTATTGCTTTGTTACTTTACACGTTTTTTTTTCGGACCCATGCCAGAGTTTTTTTTTTTTCAGTCTTTTCTCCATCTTATGATTTCTTTTGCTCTGGCTACTTTGCCTTTACTTTTCATGGCTTTACTATATTTTTTCTTGCTTCTTTTATCCCATGCATTCGTAACCGTTGAGGCTAGACAGATGGGACCACACCTCGAGTAGAGCGCATGTGCGACAAGCTTACAGCTGTTCGGACATCGTGGAGAGATACGAGACGAGACAGACGTTTTTGGCTCATGCGGACAATTGTGAACAAGTGGGTAACATCTCTTTCGAGGGACACAGGACGTGCTCGTGATCGTCATCGATAGCTGTGTACGTTACGTTTCTCGGGATCGAGGTTGGATACGATCGATCTAGAGCACCGAGCATGAAATATGTTTTGTTTTAATTCCTTTTTGTTTGATTTTGTTAAACGAGTTTTGTTTTGTTTTTAATTTCTTTATGTTGGTTATAATTCGTTTTATCGGTCCTGTTTTTAACATCATTATGTTCGATTTTATTTTCATTCATGACGGTTTTGTTATGTTTTAAATATTTTATTTTTCAGTTAAATACAATTTTTCATATCTTAATAAGAGAATTCATAATATAAGAATTTTGATTTAAAAAGGAAATTTATTTTATTTATTTAATAACAGTTTTACAACAGGAGAACAAGTACTCTACTGAGTTACTTGCTTCTCTAAGTCTTTTACAAGTTGTTGGACGTTCCTCAGGTGAGGGAACAGTTCCGCGCACGCCAGTTCGATTTGCGCCACCGCCGAGCTGATCTTCCTCAGCGAGACGTTCAGTTGCGTCAGCTTCTGTTGCGGAGTGCTGCTCTCAGCTACCGCCTTGCCTTTCTTGTCTTCAGCCTTCTTCCCGGCAAGCTTCTTCCGTCGTTTTGGGGAAACGACCATGTGCTCCTTCAGGCCGACGATGTTGGTTTTGAACCGCTTCTTCGGAGGTTCATCATCAGAGCTTGTTGGGAAAGCTGTGCCGCCGATGTAGCTGTTGTTCTCGGAGTCAAAAGTTGTTCTTGATCTTAGTGGAGAGTCCATGGCTGAGAGTGAGTTTCTCAGTTATGAGGTTTTGGTGTTTATAAGCGGATGAGATGTCGCTTAAGGGTATAAGCGGTATCTCGGGTTGAGTTTGGACACCTGGCGGAGTGTGTCAGAAGCTTATCGTGGTCGGACCCACGGATAATGTTAGAAACTATGTCTTCATGGTTCATTCATTACAGGTTTTGATAAATGACAAACCAAGATCATAACCAAGATGGAGCAAAAAGAAATCAAGCAAACAAGTACTCAACCAAAGTGATCAAGAATTCAAGTGAAGATATGATCAAGAGTTGAAGTGCAAGAAGAGCAAGACAAGTTAGGACCCATTTGTACAAGGTAAAACACTCAACTTCTCTTAGGCATTGGCTCAAACAAAACACATTTCAATCATACAATTCATTAGCATGTTTTCAAACATAAAGATGTGTTTTTAGTCCAAAACATCGATGTTGTGAAATCAAACATCGATGTTCTGTTTTTCATGTTTTTCAAAATATTGGCAGTGGTGCTAAAACATCGATGTTGGGTTACAAAACATCGATGTTCTTGTGACCGTTGGTCACAACATCGATGTTTCCAATCAAACATCGATGTTCATGAAAACTTGTCTTAGAAATAGAATTTTGCCGAAGCCAAAAAACATCGATGTTGGCTAATCAAACATCGATGTTTCACAAAACATCGATGTTTCATTTTCCAACATCGATGTTCTTGCATAAACCTTTTTCAAAAGAATTTTGCCGAACCAAAATAACATCGATGTTTGGATTCAGAACATCGATGTTTTAGTTACCGTTAGCCCAAAATTCAAATTTTATGGGCAAAACATCGATGTTCTACTTTAAAACATCGATGTTTAAGGCATGGTCCAGACAACTTTTCAGCACCCACTAAGCTTTGCTTAAAGGTGTTTTTCTTGGGTGGATTTCAAACGGCTCCATGACTTTTCAGAGCTATATATTGAGCATTTTTAGCTGGGTTTATCAACCAATCAACTCTCTATTTCATTCATCATTCATTGCAAACATTCAATCAAGTTTAAGAGCCAATTCCTTTGAGATTATTGAGAGTTGCCTTATTAGTGCTTAATTGTAACTCATACCTACTCTTGAGAGAGCTTTTGTTTGAGTAATCTTCATAGTGTTGTTCATACACTGAAAGGGAGGTTTGTTCCCTTGTAGCTACTCATAGGAAGAGTGATTTTCTTTCCTTGAGAGAAGTCTTGAAGTGAGGTATCTTCAAGCAAGTGTGTAGGATTCTTGTGATTAGAATTCCTAGGCTGTAAACGGTTTGTTAAGCACCCGGAAGCTTAACGGTAGATAGTGAACTCTTCAAGTGTATCTTGAAGGACTGGATTAGCCACAAATTAGTTGTGTGTGAACCAGTATAAAAATCTCTTGTGTCCTTCTATTTTTCAATTCCGCACTTCATTTCCTGCAAAGTTTTTAATTTTCGGTCATAAGCTATTCACCCCCCCTCTAGCTTAAGTCTATTGTTCCTAACAATTGGTAGCGGAGCCTAACTCTCTGAAGACTTAACCGTTTGAGAGGAAATCTTCCATGGCTTCTTCAAGTAATCATGCAGGAATTCTCGAAGGACATTCAACCGTCCGTCCACCGTACTTTGATGGCACAAACTACAGCTACTGGAAGGAGAGGATGAGAATTTTCCTCCAATCCAGCAACTATGCTCTTTGGCGAATCATGAAGGTTGGAGAGCAAATTCCGAAGAAGAAAGTTGGTGAAGTCGAAGTGCCAAAGACGGAGGAGGAGTACGATGCTGCAGACACTGTATTGGTTGAAAACAATGCCAAATCAATCAACATGCTCTATTGTGCAGTCAATCCCGACGATTATCGGAAAATCTCTTGCTGCACAACCGCAAAAGAGATGTGGGATAAGCTGGAGGTCACCTACGAAGGAACCGATCAAGTTCGAGAGGCCAAAATCGACTCCCTCACTGCAGATTACGAACTCTTTCGTATGAAGGAGAATGAAGGAATTGAGGAGATGTTCGACCGCTTCTCCAAAATCATAAATGAGCTTCATGCTCTCAAGAAGGTTTACTCCGACAAGGACTTGGTCAGAAAAGTTCTTCGAAGTCTCACTCCCGAATGGCGATCAAAGGCGGATGCCATCTACGAAAACATCGGCATCAACAACACAACGATTGATAGTCTAAGAGGTAATCTTATAACTTATGAAACTACCATTCTTAAACCCTCTTTGCCTTCTATGCAGGAATCAAAGAAGAAGACAATAGCTCTCAAAGCCTCCAAGAAGACACAAGAACTCTCCGAATCGGACTCTAGTGATGATGATCAAGAACTCGGACTTGTCATCCGCAAATTCCACAAATTCATGAAGAAGGAATTTGTAAAGAAAGGAAGAAAGATGTCCGGGCCACCCAAATGCTATGGGTGTGGAGAGAGTGGGCACATCAAGCCCAAATGCCCCAAAGCAAAGGAAGGAAAGGAGAAGAAGTCCTACAAGAAGCAAAGGGCATACATATCATGGGGAGGCGATTCCGGTGACGAATCATCCGATAGTGATGAAGAAGAAACGGCGAACCTATGTCTTATGGCAAGGGAAGAACCGGAAGAGGTAAGTGCCACTTCTCAAAATGTCTCAATAGAGGAACTACAAAATGCATTTGATGAACTTTATGGTGAATTCATTTCTATTTCCAAAGTTAATAAGAGCTTAAGGAAACAAGTTATAACATTGGAGAATGATATGGAAAATGTGTCTATTGAGAACAAAAATCTTAAGCAAGAAATTAAGACTCTAGACACACCTAAAGAATGTGTATCTTGTGGTTCCTTAAAAGAACAAAATGACAAATTAGCATGTGAAAATTTGAAGCTAATAGATGAAAATAAGGTGCTAGGAAAGAAGAGTGTAGAGGAATGTTCATCATGTATACCTTTAAGGAAACAAGTTGAACAACTTGAGACTACCTTGAAGAAGTTTAACACTCCTCACAAAAATCTGAATTCAATGCTAGGTAATTTGCAATCAACTAGGCATGGAATAGGTTTTAGAAACGAACCTAAAAGACGTAAAGTAGAATCAAAGAAACCTAAGGTGCAACCTAAGGTAAACCAAGTGAGCAATGTGCATAAGCATAGGAAATATAGTAACTACTATCAACCTAGAAGAATGCATAACCCAAATGTCGTTTGTCACTATTGCAATAGAATAGGACATATTGCTCCTGTTTGTTTCACTAAGCATAGGCATTGGGCTCAAGAAGAAGCTCATAACCATTATGCACCTAACACTCAAGGACCCAAGAAGATTTGGGTACCTAAATCTCATTGATTTGTTTTTGTAGGTGTGCTTGAAGGCATCAAGTGTACTTTGGTACCTTGATAGCGGATGCTCCAAGCATATGACCGGTGACGCATCCAAGTTTTTGCAAATAAAGCCATCAAATGGAGGAAACGTTGTCTTTGGCGACAACAACAAAGGAAAGATCATTGGCATTGGCTCGGTTGGCAAAGATAAGTCTTCCTCCATTGATAATGTTTTACTTGTTAAGGGTCTTAAACACAACCTCTTAAGCATAAGTCAATTATGTGATAAGGGAAATCGTGTAATCTTTGATTCCAAGTCATGCACCGTAGAACGTCTTAGTGATAATAAGATCATTCTACAAGGTGATAGAATTGACAATATTTATATGGTTAACTTAGAAGAGTCTTCATCAAAATTTTCAAAATGTCTAATGAGCAAAGAAGATGATATGTGGTTATGGCATCGTAGAGTAGGTCATGTTAATATGAAAATGTTAAACAAACTAGTTAATCAAGACTTAGTAGTTGGCATTCCAAAAATTAAATTTGAGAAGGATTCCATATGTGATGCATGTCAAAAGGGGAAGCAAGTGAGAGCCTCGTTTAGTTCCAAAAACGTTGTCTCAACATCTAGACCGCTTCAACTTTTGCACATGGATCTCTTTGGTCCCTCACAAATTAAAAGTTTTGGTGGAAATTATTATGTTCTTGTAATTGTTGATGATTACTCTAGATTCACTTGGACTTTGTTTCTAACTCACAAAAGTGAAGCATTTAGTGTTTTCAAGAGTTTTGCCAAGAAAGTTCAAAATGAAAAGGATTGTTCAATTGCTTGCATTAGGAGTGATCATGGAGGTGAATTCGAAAACAATCAATTTTCAGCATTTTGTGATAAATATGGCATTGAGCATGACTTCTCAGCCCCTCGGACACCACAACAAAATGGCGTTGTTGAACGCAAGAATAGGTGTCTTGAGGAAATGGCAAGAACAATGCTCAATGAGGCTAAAATTCCCAAGTATTTCTGGGCTGATGCAGTTAGTACGGCTTGCTATGTGTTAAACCGAGCAATCATAAGGCCAATTCTCATGAAAACGCCTTATGAATTATACAAAGGAAGAAAGCCTAACATTTCTCATCTACGAGTCTTTGGTTGCAAATGTTTTGTCCATAATAATGGGAAAGATAATCTAGGAAAATTTGATGCAAAATCTGATGAAGGCATCTTTCTCGGTTATTCATTGCGCAGCAAAGCGTATAGAGTCTTCAATAGACGTACCTTGAGTATTGAGGAATCCCCTCATGTTGTGTTTGCAGAAAATGATACTCGCTTGGCGAGAAAGGATTTTTGTGATGATCTTGTAGGTACACTCGAGAAGATGTCAATGAATGATGAGGAAGAAGAAGCTATGCAAAACATCTCTTGGAAGAAAGGAGGCACTCCAATTGAACCAACACCTCAACAAGAAATAGAGGCTACACCACAACAAGAAGAACCAAGCCCTGTGGAAGACGTTCAAGACACAACGGTTGATATCAACCAAGAATTACCTAGAGCATGGAAAGAGTCCAAAAATCATCCTCTTGACACGGTAATAGGTGATATCAACCGCGGGGTAAGTACTCGAAATTCACTTAGAGATAACATAGGGCACATTGCATTTGTTTCACAAATTGAGCCTAAAACTATTTCAGAAGCAATTAATGATGAACATTGGACCTTGGCTATGCAAGAAGAGCTAAATCAATTCAAACGTAATGATGTTTGGGAATTGGTTCCGAGGCCCATTGATCATACAATAATTGGCACAAAATGGGTGTTTAGAAACAAACTAGATGAAAGTGGCACAATAACAAGAAACAAAGCTAGGTTAGTAGCTAAAGGATATAATCAAGAAGAAGGAATAGATTTTGAGGAAACATATGCACCCGTTGCACGACTAGAAGCCATTCGTCTCTTGCTTGCATTTGCATCATCTATGAACTTCAAATTATATCAAATGGATGTTAAAAGTGCATTTCTAAATGGTTTTATTCAAGAAGAAGTATATGTTGCTCAACCCCCCGGTTTTGAAGATCATGCATTTCCTGAACACGTTTTCAAACTTAAGAAAGCTCTTTACGGTCTAAAACAAGCTCCAAGAGCTTGGTATGAACGTTTGAGTAAGTTTCTTTTGGATAACGGGTTCAATAGAGGCAAGGTTGACACTACCTTATTCATAAAGAACAAAAACCATAACATCCTTTTGGTTCAAATTTATGTAGATGATATCATTTTTGGTGCCACTAATGAGTCTTTGTGCAAGGAATTTTCCACCATGATGACCAATGAGTTTGAGATGTCCATGATGGGTGAGTTGACATTCTTCCTCGGTTTACAAGTCAAACAAATGAAGGAAGGAACATTCATCTCCCAATCCAAGTATTGCAAGGAGCTGCTCAAGCGCTTTGAAATGGACAATTCCAAGCAAATGGCCACACCAATGAGCACTTCCATTCATTTGGACAAAGATGAGAAAGGTATTGAAGTTGACATTAAGAAATATCGAGGTATGATCGGTTCACTTCTTTACCTTACGGCAAGTAGGCCGGATATCATGTTTAGTGTGTGCTTGTGTGCAAGGTTTCAATCTTGTCCTAGAGAGTCCCATCTCAAGGCTATAAAACGAATCATGAAATACCTTGTAGGCACAATAAATGTTGGATTGTGGTATCCTAAAGGCTCTAGTCATCACCTTGTAGGTTATTCCGATTCTGATTTTGCCGGTTGCAAATTAGATCGTAAAAGCACTAGTGGAACATGTCATTTGCTAGGTAGCTCATTAGTCTCTTGGTTTAGCAAGAAACAAGCTAGTGTTGCATTGTCTACCACCGAGGCGGAATACATTGCCGCTGGAAGTTGTTGTGCACAAATTCTTTGGATGAAACAACAACTAAAGGATTATGGTCTAAATCTTAGTCAAGTACCTCTTAGATGTGATAACACAAGTGCCATATGCTTGACTAAGAATCCCATTCTTCATTCAAGAACTAAACACATAGACATTAGGCATCACTTCATTAGGGATCATGTGTCTAAAGGAGATGTAGCTATTGAGTTTGTTGAAACTAAATTTCAACTAGCTGACATTTTCACAAAGCCTTTAGACAAAGAGTCATACTTTCGCATACGTACCGAACTTGGCATCCTTGACTCTACTTTGATGTAATTCTTGCATTTCTAGATTCCTTTGAACATTACTGACTTGGGCGTCGGAGAGTCCCCTAATTTGTTTTGCAGGTACTCCCCTCACCAAAGCACCTAGACAGGGGGAACATGCCGTGGCAATAAGAAGATTAAGGGTTTACCATTGTTCTTTTCAGCACATATAGGAGTGTATAGGTGTAGCTAATATGTTTCAAAAGCTCCACTTATTTCTTACATAAGCACTTCCCAACCTCTTCTCATCGCCATTTCTTTTTGCTAATGCCAAAAGGGGGAAGATAGGAAGAAGTATATGCAACAAGATAGGGGGAATCATACTTTGTAAAACATAGGGGGAATCATCTTTATGTTATAAACATTAGCATATACTTCTAGATGTTTGTCATTATCAAAAAGGGGGAAATTGTTAGAACCTATGTCTTCATGGTTCACTTATTACAGGTTTTGATAAATGACAAACCAAGATCATAACCAAGATGAAGCAAAAAGAAATCAAGCAAACAAGTACTCAACCAAAGTGATCAAGAATTCAAGTGAAGATATGATCAAGAGTTGAAGTGCAAAGAAGAGCAAGAGAAGTTAGGACCCATTTGTACAAGGTAAAACACTCAACTTCTCTTAGGCATTGGCTCAAACAAAACACATTTCAATCATACAATTCATTAGCATGATTTCAAACATAAAGATGTGTTTTTAGTCCAAAACATCGATGTTCTGAAAGCAAACATCGATGTTCTGTTTTTCAAGTTTTTCAAAATATTGGCAGTAGCTCTAAAACATCGATGTTGGATTATAAAACATCGATGTTCTTGTGACCGTTGGTCAAAACATCGATGTTTCCAATCCAACATCGATGTTCATGAAAACTTGTCTTAGAAATAGAATTTTGCCGAAGCCAAAAAACATCGATGTTGGCTAATCAAACATCGATGTTTCACAAAACATCGATGTTTCATTTTCCAACATCGATGTTCTTGCATAAACCTTTTTCAAAAGAATTTTGCCGAACCAAAATAACATCGATGTTTGGATTCAGAACATCGATGTTTTAGTTACCGTTAGCCCAAAATTCAAATTTTATGGGCAAAACATCGATGTTCTACTTTAAAACATCGATGTTTAAGGCATGGTCCAGACAACTTTTCAGCACCCACTAAGCTTTGCTTAAAGGTGTTTTTCTTGGGTGGATTTCAAACGGCTCCATGACTTTTCAGAGCTATATATTGAGCATTTTTAGCTGTGTTTATCAACCAATCAACTCTCTATTTCATTCATCATTCATTGCAAAACATTCAATCAAGTTTAAGAGCCAATTCCTTTGAGATTATTGAGAGTTGCCTTATTAGTGCTTAATTGTAACTCATACCTACTCTTGAGAGAGCTTTTGTTTGAGTAATCTTCATAGTGTTGTTCATACACTGAAAGGGAGGTTTGTTCCCTTGTAGCTACTCATAGGAAGAGTGATTTTCTTTCCTTGAGAGAAGTCTTGAAGTGAGGTATCTTCAAGCAAGTGTGTAGGATTCTTGTGATTAGAATTCCTAGGCTGTAAACGGTTTGTTAAGCACCCGGAAGCTTAACGGTAGATAGTGAACTCTTCAAGTGTATCTTGAAGGACTGGATTAGCCACAAATTAGTTGTGTGTGAACCAGTATAAAAATCTCTTGTGTCCTTCCATTTTTCAATTCCGCACTTCATTTCCTGCAAAGTTTTTAATTTTCGGTCATAAGCTATTCACCCCCCCTCTAGCTTAAGTCTATTGTTCCTAACAGATAAGACGGAATTTCGGGGACGAAATTCTTTTAAGAGGGGTAGAATGTAACGACCCGGGTAAAATTTTTGCGATTTTACCATTTGATTTCCATATAGTTTTCCTTACAGAAGTTTGATTATAATTATGATTATTATGATTATTTTGATTATTACTATTACTATTATTGTTATTATTATTATTGTTATTATCATTATTATTATTATTTTGCCAAGTATTTATATTCTAATAATTACTAATTATATATTTTTTTTAAAAAAAATTATCTTTTATTTCCGCCATAAATAACAAATACGATTTTGGAAATTTACCTTGGATTTTCTGAGAGTAAGTGGTATTTTAAAACGAATTTTCAAAAAGACAAAATTACCCCTATATCTTATTTGGAGACTAAAAGAATAGAGAAGGCATATGAGTCATTTTCTTAATAATAATAATAATAAAAAATATAATAAAATAAAAGAAAAAAATAATGTGTCACTGGTTCAGTCTTCTTTCCAGCTCAACCATGCATGCACTTCTATGATTATACTGTGTTGGTGGAATATGGCCAGCACCTTCTCCTTTTCCTCAACCTTCATCATGTGGTTTTCTTTTTCTTTTTCTACTTAGCTAATAAACCATGGTTTACCATGAACAAAAGCTAAACACTCAACACTACCAGTTATTTCTTTTCATTCCCTTCATCATTTCTACATCTTCCCCTCCCGTCCTCACCTCCACCATCTTCTTCTTCGTCTTCTTCCTCGCATCTCCACCGCAGCACACACTCGTCGCCGAGCCTTTCCACCAACAACCACACCGGCCGCCCCTCCTTGCACCCTCGCCTGCACCGCCCCCCTTTTCTCTTCTCCTCTTCTTTCCTTCCCCCGCTAGCCGACCCCACGACCAAGCCACCATCTCCTTCACGTACAGCCGCCGGTGGCCACCACCCAACAAGCACCCGCTACCTCATACCGTCGCCCTCGTCCTCTTGTCTCCAAGCTCCATCTCCTCGCCTGTCGCGCCCTCCTCGTCGTGCTTGACCATCGCCATGCCAACTCACGCCACCACCAGCCAACAGCCGCCGGCCACCGCTGCAAGTCTCCACCGCCACTCGCACCCGCGCACGGCGTCTCCTCCTCAGCCTTGCCTCGTGCTGCACCTCCTCTGCCTTCTCACGCACGCCACTGCCTCGAAAGCACGTAGCAGCGCCGCCGTTCAACTCCCTCGCGTTGCACCGCCATCTACTTCTTCACGAGCTGCCGCTCGCGCCGCTTCCGCCCGTCGTGCCGGTGTCCAGGACGTCTTCAACGTTGCTGTTGAATTAGAGTTCACCGAAAAAAAAAATGGTGAGCTTGCCCCAAGGTAATGGGCTTATGAATAGTATGCAATGGGCTTGGTTTAATCGATGGCATGGGCTGAAACATTTGAACATGAAAAATTTTATGGGCTTTTAAAATTTGGAGTATATAATTAATCTTAAGTTTTTGATAACTTTAATAGTTGGATTAACTAAATGATCTGGGTAAGCTATGTTGTAACTCAAGGGATTTCTCTAAATTGGAACCATGACTAGGATTTGATTTATGCTCCTAGAATAATATAAACACCAATTAATCAATACCGTTAATAATATAATATAATTAATAATTCTATTTGTGGATTAGTAATCTGATGAATAAATCAATTGATATGACTAATAACTTTGCTAACGGTTTATGGGATTAATGATTTGATTATTTTGAGTTGGAGAATAATTTTAAAATAATCAAATGGTCAAGGTCATATTCAGACAATAATAATTTGAAGGTTTTGAAA
>JAKUCV010007161.1:50111-113511 GCA_028386065.3 Turnera subulata
GTGTTTGTATATGTATATTTGCTTATGGGTTTACCCGGTGGGCACTTCGGACTCACCCCTCACCTGCGGGCTTTCATCCCGTAGGTTGAGTTATTTGTGGTTCAGGTATATTGCATTCCAGACAGGCTGCGGCGTCATCCCTTGGACAGGGCTTGGATCCATTAGTTGCATTGGGCTTTGCATATGTTGTCATGTGAGTTATAAGTCTTCCGCTGTGCATATTGCTAAGTCTTCCGCTGTGCTGTCTATTATTGTTGTTTGGCCAATGGGCCGGTTATGATGTTGTTGATGTTGGGCCGTAGGGCCATATTGTTGTTTATATTTTTGGGCTGTAGAGCCAGGATTTATGTTTTATACACTGTTTGTTGGGCTTGTTTTGATTGGTCGTCACAGTTCCGGCACGTGTTTACTGTGTACGGTAAATACGGGTCGGGGCGTCTCAATTAGTGTAAAGAGACCATTCTTATCTATTCGATGTAGTAGAGGGACTAAACATATATAACCCGATTTAAAATAGCCAATTTAACCCAAATTGCCAACCTTCTGTACAAAGTCGGGTTATATATATATTTAGTCCCTCTACTATATCAAATTGATAAGAATAGTCCCTGTACGCTAATTACGATTAATTAGGTCCCCTTACTCTTTTAAAATGATAAATTTGGTCCCCGAGTCCGGTTTAATTTGTAATTAGCTGACGTGGCACTTTTTAAGCACCTGTGGGCTGCACATGTCAGAAAAATAAATTTTATATTATTTTTATGACCGACATGTGGGCCCACATTTGCCACGTCAGTTAATTACGAATTAAACCGGACTGAGGGACCAAATTTATCATTTAAGATGAGTAGGGGGACGTAATTAATCCTAATTAGCGTAGAGGGACCATTCATATCAATTCAATATAGTAAAGGGACCAATCATATGCTTAATATGAAAAAAAATTATATGAAAATATAAAAAAACTACATTAAACAAGGAAGTACTAGATGTAACAGCCCGGGTAATTTTTACGTTTTTATCGGTACCATAAAATTTATTTTTACAGTCATTAACCATTAAAATTAATCTTGGTTATTTAATTAACGGTAATTTATGCATCGGATTTCGAAACCGAGCCGTGTTCCATGCTCGGGATTTTTCTGCGGATTTTCCGGACCAAAGTTGGAATTTTTCGGGTCCAGGAATGTCGAGAAAAGTCAGGATTAACCCTGAGTTATCGGACCAGAAATAAGTCAAGTATATTAGTTATCTTCTGGTCCGGACAAAACCCGCTTCACATGCTGCACAGTGTGGGGCTGCAGCCGCCATTCACTGTGAGCATGTGAATGACCAGTATTTTTGCCCGTGCTTCACCAGTTGAATGACCATGACCATTACCTGTATTCTTTTTCTTCCTTCTGCCTCTGCATACCACACCATCAGCTCCCCTCCTCCTCTGCAAACTCACGAACCAACTCACTTCCTTCCTGCAAACCAAATCTGCAAAACACTAGCTACACACTAAACTCTAAAAAAAAAACCCAAAACACTTACCTAGCCGCCAAAACTATGTAGTTTTGGCAGCAACCCATCTTCCTCTTCCTTTCTTCTTCATTTGCCGGCCACACACCGACCACTGCCACCCTCCACTCTTTCCCATCTTCTCCTTCTTCCTCACCTCTCCCTCGCTGCCGTCGTCCCGCTTGCACTGCCGCCGACATGACGACCTGACGAGACGAGCCGAACACGTCCTGCTGTCGTACACGCCGCCTGCTGCACCGCCATCTATAACCACCAGCCGACGGGTGCCTTCCTCGTCCGATCTCCCCCTCACGCCACCTCTCCGTCTCGCCTTCGCCGCCGCCTCGCGCCGCCCGTGCCATCGTCAGCTTTGCCTTGTTCACGCCGCCGCCGGGCACACCAAGGTGAGCAGACCCATGGGTGATAGTGACCCGGATGGGTCATGGATGGGTCAAGCTCGACCCGTTTTCGCGTGTCGGGTCGGCCCGCGTATGGTAGTGGATATGGGTTGCGGGTTGGACTAGGTTGTAGGTTGGTGGGCTTGGGTTGTGTTGGGCTTGGACAAAAGGTTCTGGGCTTGGGTGAGTGTGGGCTTAGAGGTTAGGTTTAGGCTTGGACTTGGCCCAGTCCAAAAATAAATAATAAAAAAAAGAAAGATAATATATACTTCTGGGATAGATTTAAAAATTCTGGAAAAAGGAATTAATTGGAAAAAAATAATAAAAAGGAATATATTTTAGGTAAGTAATATTCTGGAAAATAAAATAGATATAATTTGGGAATAATTAGTGTTCTAGGAAAATATAAATGTGATAAACAATAGTAGAATAATTAAATTGAGGAGATAATCATGATAATAATAATAATAATAGTAATAGTAATTAATAATTTTGGAAAGTACATACTTGTAGAAATAAATTGGAAAGGGTATTATCAAAGTAGATACGTACCGGGATAATAACCGGATATAGTTATGGCAAAATATTCCCGACCTATGTAATTAAATGGTGAATTACGACGATAATAGAAATAACCCGGGGAAGTAACCGAGACGAGTCCGTATTTAATTTTCGGTATATAGAAGTAGCATGACATTGCATATCGCTTATGTGTGCATATTATTTGTTTGATATAGGAGTTGATAACGAGCAGATACCTGAGGAGCCGGACTTGGAGTCTGTTGGACAGTTTTATAACTGATAATCGGCTAAGGTGAGGATGGATAACCTTAGATATGTGCCTGTAGTACTGTGTTTGTTTTGTTGCTTGATTGAACTGCTGAATTGATTATCGACTGTTATTTGATTGTTGTGAAATTTATTGATGCTGTTGTTGGATTATGATTAGACTCGTGGATACTGTGTTGAATAGTGTTGAACTGTGATTAATTGATATTATGAGTCTGTTGTTAAGTTGATCTGAGAAATAATCTCGAATAATGAAAAGTTGGATAAATGAGAATAGAGCAAAGGAATTGGAATTTATTTTGAGATGATGATATAATTGTCACTTGAAAAGTAGAGGTACGACTAGATGGTTAGAGACTAGTTCTGTGGTGTCATGGCCGGTTGGTTGGTTGATTGGGATGTTGATCCCGGATTTGTGATATTGGGATGTTGATCCCGGATTGTGGTTGGGCCTGGCATCCAGAATTAGTTAATAACCAGGTACGACCCTAGCTTGTCCAGTGACGGGCCCGGAAGATAAAATTGGTATTAAGAAAATAATTAAGCATTCTTTTGGTCTTGGTATAGTTGTTTATGATAGTATTCTTGTGTTGTGATTCTTTGTGCTTACTATTGAAATTGTTGTGCTTACTTCGAAAGTATTACAGTTGAATATATATCTCTGTTTATCCTTCGTCGGTGAGCACTTCGGACTCACCCCTCGTCTGCGGGGTTTTATCCCGTAGGTTTGGTTGATCGTAGTTCAGGTACGATGTTCGTTGGCTGCTGCTTTCTTCTCCACCTGACTCCGGATCCATACCCCGCTGCATCTGCATTTAAGTCTTCCGCTGCTGTGTCATATATGTTGCTGTTTTCCTTATTGTTCATGATGTTGATATTGTGGATTGTGCTGCGATGTTGAGCTTTGTGTGTGGATTGAATAATAGTCCCCGAGTGTGGGCGACGGATGTTGCATTGTACACTTGTTGTATCTGAACTTTACCATGTAGTATTTTGACTGCGATGTACTGTCTGTTCTACCCATAAGTATAGTTCTGGCACGTGTTTACCGTGTACGGTAAATACGGGTCGGGGCGCCTCACTGGAGGTAACATATATTATCTCTTATTGACTCTCTAAAATTTGCAAAATATATTGCATTATTTTAATTATTAAAAATAAGTATAAATTTTACGTAATATGTAAAAAAAAAAGAGAATAATTAGGGGATCAATATAAAATTTATAAAAAGTATTTCTCATTAAAACTAAAAACCAATTATTTCTACGTTACAAACGAAATAAGTTAAAATACTATTTATTCATTATAAAAAGAAATGTATCACAAAAAGTTAATAACAACTTGTTAAGATAAATTGAATGTAATAAAAATGATAATACATATAAATAATATTTATACCGTAAAAATTGACAAATTTATCATAAATAATTATTAAATATAAGTATAAAATATTTATAAAATATTAACGACTCAAAATATTTGTGTAGAGTATTCTATCTTACAAAATAAGTAAAAAAGTTTTCAAAAAATTTGCTAACTTAGAATAGAAAAAAGTTATATATATAAAATGAAGCGCCCCGACCCGTATTTACCATAACACTGTAAACACGTGCCGAAACTATTCTTATTGATAGGGAATACACTACAACAACCCGTATGTACAACTGGAAAGATATCTAGGTGAGACTCTTGAAGAAGTCTTGGAAGATTGGTGTATTGTTTTTGTTGAGGGTATTCAGCGGGAAGATATCTAGGTGATGCAATGGCTCGTTTGGCAAAGAAGGTGAGGTAATGGTTGAGCTGTGACGTGAGGTGAACCAAATTTCGGAACCCGCTACAGGATATTGATGACCAGAGGTTGAAGTGCTCCTTCTTTTGGTTGGGTATTCTTGGATAGGGTCTTTCCCTTTGGTGTTTTTCTTTCCTCCAGCCATGGTGAAAAGAAGAAGAAAAGATGGAGTACTTGAGAGAGGGAGGGAGTGTTCTGATATGTGTGAAAATGAAGAGGAAGGTGCAAGGTTGGTTTGCTTTTGTAGTGGGGACCAAAATATAGCTGTTGGAGCATTGAAAACAGGCTCTAACGGCTATTTTTTTGAGAATCAAGAGCTCAACATCGATGTTTTAAGGAGAGACATCGATGTTGGCGACTGTGCAACGGCTCCTTTTTTTGAATGACAGCGTCTAAACATCGATGTTGAAACTGAGAAACATCGATGTTGGAACTGTGCAACGGCTATATTTTTGAACTGCAACGGTCCAACATCGATGTTTTCATGGAGAACATCGATGTTTTATGCACTCGGCCAAAAGAGTAAATGTGCCCTGGTTGAAACATCGATGTTTGCACCTAAAAACATCGATGTTGGTTTTTGCTCCCTGATTAAAAAGGAAAACATACTAATTGCGGAACATCGATGTTGTATATACAAACATCGATGTTTTTTGAATTCTGCCCAATTGACGATTAATGAAAAAATGGTACAACATCGATGTTGGTAGACTAAACATCGATGTGTTATACCATCTTACCTGAACATCGATGTTGTGAGAAGCAACATCGATGTTGTGAACATTCGGCCTGTTGTGAATTGCATCCAACATCGATGTTATGTTGGGCAACATCGATGTTGACTCTGATTTGCTTAGTTAATTCCTTTTGTTCAACCTCGCTTATGATCCGAATTGAGGTGTACCTGCAAACCAATATTAGACGAGCCTCGGGTGCTCAAGTTAGCAAAGATAATACACTAGTTTTAGTAAGATGAAACATGTGTGACAAATTTAAGGATAGTAAGATGGCCTCAGCCTCTAAGAATTATTTTCTTGGATTTCTGTCGTCCCGGAATGAGGAGGTATCTCCTTGTCGTAAGTATACCGAGCTCGAGAAAATGTCTTGTCAGTTGGACTTTGGGTGCCTTTGATGCCCAACTAATCAGACAGTGAATCCCGTGATGAATCAATAATGCAATTTAGGCCAGGATTTTCAACAAAGCAGATGCTTGATTAGCTGAAAAATTGGAGGTTAGTAATAAATGAATTGGCAAGTTGTTCAAAAAGAAGTTTTTGAAAATCGAAGCAGTTTGGAGGGGCCTTCTTCTGAACGTTGTTCATGACACTCCAAAGATAGGTAGGGGTCACCTCCTGAACACTTCTGGACACTTCAGAAATTGGTAAGGGTCACCTTCTGAGTGAAGAAACAATGCAATTGTGTTTCTATATATAGACATACGTTAGAGCTCATTAACCACAGAAAATTTTATAAGTCAAATTCAGAAAGAGAGTTAAAAAAAATCAAAAACAAGGATGCCTTCCCCTTCCACTGTCTTTTTTGTTGAGGGTGCAAGCGTAGGTAGGAGAAATCGGTTGGCCTTTAGCATCATAAATGAGCAACAAGGACCATTGCCAGAGGAACTAGCAAGAATTCCTCGTCTTGTCTTTGTAGACGAGATTTATTCGTCCCGATTCTTTGTCACCCCCATGGAAGAGACCATCTTCCTGGAACATCAACAATCCCTGCGAGCTTCCTACTACGGTACGGCCAATTCCACAATGTTCTTTATCTCTGACAGGTTTCAGGAGCTTCAGTTGGAACCAACCTACCAGACTTTGAACGAGGGCAGTCATTACCAGATTACAATGACAGCTCAGAGCATTCCTCGAGTAGCTGGAGTAGCGCCCACTTGGCCAAAGGTTCGCCTTTTGTTGTGGAACTGCAGGGGTATCACAGCACGTTCCCAAGATTTTGTTCGAACCCTACGAGACCTGAAGAACCAATATAAACCAAATATGGTTCTGCTTACCGAGACTCAATGGCAGCAAACCGGAGACCACGGAGTTATCCCTCTTCGCTTTCCACCAACACATCGGTTCGAGCTTCCTGGCCAGAACAATTCGGGTGGAATATGGTTTGCTTGGAATCATAGCATTAGAGTTAATATAGTTAATACTCCGAATGGCTTCACTGTAACAGCTGTACCGAATCGTTAGAAGCAGATAGGTAGATATGTCTTTAAATACATGTGTGATTGTAATATAAATGATGTAATCCTGTGTCTCTTGTTTGTAAGTGTGAATGTAAAATATGAGATCAATAAAATTCTGTGTGTTTGTGTACGAATTTAGCATCATGAAAGTCCATTGGTCTTGACAAAATCAAGTGTTATATCTTTCTTTTGCATATGATCATGAATAAAATGATGTCTAATCTCTATATACTTTAACTTAAAAAAAAATGAAGTTTTTACCGAACATCGATATTTGATACAAGAACATCGATGTGCATGCTCGATTTGTGGCTTGGCAGCTCTTATTGGAACATCGATGTTTTCTAGACAACATCGATGTTTTTCAGCTACTGGTTGAAAAACACAAGTGAGCTGAAAATCATGGAACATCGATGTTTCAAGAATGAACATCGATGTTATCATCTTCTGATCCTTGCATTTCTGCCGAAATCGAACGAGTGTGGCCACATTCAAGAACTTGGATGCTTCTTTGGTCATTTGCTTGGAGCATCCGCAATCAAGGTACCAAAGTACACTTGATGCCTTCAAGCATACCTGCAAAACAAATCAAAGGGATTTTGGTACCCAAATCTTTTTGGGTCCTTGATGGTTAGAAACATGCCGAATATAGACCTTATCTTGTGCCCAATGTCTATGCCTAGTAAAACATACCGGGGCAATGTGACCTATTCTGTTACAATAGTGGCAAATGACATTTGGATTGTGCATCCTTCTAGGTTGATAGTAATTACCATTTTGATTATGTCTATGCATTCTAGTAAACTTGTTTTCCTTAGGTATAACCCTATTTTCCCTAGGTTGAGCTATGTGTGTCCTAGGTTTAGTGTAATGAGATTTTCCATTCCTACCATTGTAGGCATACATTTTAGCATAATGAGATTTTCCACTACTTGCATTTGATCTTGCATTTTGAGCATGTGACCTTCTATGATGAGTATATGATCTTGTGTCATGAGCATGTGATCTAGTATGAAGAATAGAAGATGAAGCACCATGTTTATGTGTCTTAGCATTGAGCACCACAGTTTTGACATCATTTGTCATATGAGATGCACCTAATCCTTCTTTTTGTGTTGGACTTCTTTGTTGTCCTAGGAGAAGATTAAGACTATCTCTACCATTTGTAAATTTCTCTAATGTTTTCTTCAAGTCATCACCTTGTACAATGGGGTCCTAACTCTTTCTTGCTCTTCTTGTATTTCAACTCTTGATCACATTGTCTCTAGCGCTTGTTCTTTTCAATACTTGATCACATGTGGTTGAGCACTTGTTCTTTTCTTGATTTCTTTTTGCTTCAAGTCATGTCATCAATTGAGCCAAGGTTTGTCATTATCAAAACCCTGAAATAAAAACAATGAAGCATGAGTTCTAATATCCCTTGTGAAACGGGTCGTGTCTTCCTTCCAATCTGCTCACCTCGACGACGGCGGCATGGGAACGGTGACGCGGGGCGGCAGATCGTGGCGCGAAGAAGACGACTGCAGGTGTGCAACCCGGCGGCAGCGAACACGGAACGGAGGAGACGGCGTCGATGTCGGCAGCAGCAGGCAAGGAGGACGCGAGGGCGTCGTGGTGGCTTGCCGGCGTGCTGCTGCGACGAGGAGAGCAGGGAGAAGCGACCGGTCGAGAGGAGAAGGAAGGAGGAAGGAAGGGAGAGTGGGTGGTGATGGCTTCGGGCGGCGACAGTGGTGGACGGCCCGGTGGTGGTTCACGGGAGGAAGAAAAGAAGAAGGAAGGAGATGAGATGGTGACGTGGCAGTGAGGTATTGGGTGTGTTTCTCTTCTTTTTTCATTTCTTTTCTTGTATGGGTTTTCTGGCTGCTTATGTGTAGGTTGCAGGCTGAGATGATGAAGGCGACACTTAGCAGGAGGAAGATGAAGGTTGATGTACTGAGAAGGCTTGAAGAAAACAGTTATATAGGCTGAAAAACAACTGGTTAATCACAGGTATAATACGAAGAGACGGCTGAATAATTGAGCTTCAATTATGCAGTTACTATGCTGCATGTGAAGTGTGACCCGCCTGGACCAGAAAATATCGAAAATACCCACTTATCTTTATTTCTGGTCCGTTAACTCGAGGATAAACCCGGCTTTTCTGAAGATTCCTGGACCCGTAAAATTCCAACTTTGGTCCGTAAAATCCGCAGAAAAATCCCGAACGTGGGACAAGGCTCGGTTTCGGAATCCAATGCTCGGTTTACCATAATTTAATTACCCAAGATTAAAATCAATGGTAAATTACTATAAATTAACTTAAACAGTCCCAGTAAAAATGAAATTTTTACCTGGACTGTTATATAAAAATTAGTGAAAATATATTGATACAAATTCTTTATAAAAAAAATAAAGGTTATAAATCAACAAATAATCTTGATATTGAAGAAGTTAGCAAATAATAATAATTATATACAAATGTTATATTGAATATATAAATAGTATATCAACTTATGAATACAAAAACATCTATGTGTGAAGAGAAGAAGATGAAAAAATTAAAAAAAAAAACAATTTTAAAAATTAGTTATGTCTCATAAAAAAATACAAATAATATTATTTTTTCTAATCAAAAATTAGTTAACAATATAAACTAAATCATAAATAATATAAAAGGGGAATTGATTGGTCCTTTTACTATATTGAATTGATTAATTACATCCCTCTACACTTTTTAAATGATAAATTTGGTCCCCCGCATGGTTTAATCAATGATTAGCAGACGTGGCAATTGTGGAACCCACATATCGATTTAAAAAATAAAAAATATCATTTTTATGACATGTGGGACCCACATAAATGTTTAAAACAGTGCCACGTCAGCTAATTATGAATTAAACCGGACTGGAGGACTAAATTTATCATTTTATAAAAGTAAAAGGACCTAATTAATCATAATTAGTGTACAGGGACTATTCTTATCCATTTGATATAGTAGAGGAACTAAACATATATATAACCCGTACAAAGTCCACCAATGATGATAGCAATTTGGGAGTATTTACATAAATTTTAGGGATAGTCTTGGCCTGTCAGCATTCACAAATTGACTCCAATTAGCATGGAGCATTATAAATCACAAGCGATACTAGTTGGTGACAACTTGTAAGTAACATGGGTTTTGTTGGTGTACAAATGCCGATAGAGTGCACTTATTCAAAACTAAAAAAAATGGAGAAGCTAAACATATAAGAGATGGAAACAAAACACAAGGTAGTGCGTGATTAATTCAATAGCAAATAGTTTCCAGCTTTACAAAACAATAAGTGGCATCAAACTAGATCACAAGTTACAATGAACATTCTAATCTATTAAGGAACACAATCCACTAACTCATGATTTTCTGACAGAAACTATATATATAGAAGGCTGCCATTGATCAAGATCACAAAATGGGCTGAAAATCAAGATGTTGACAATGCTCTGAATCAAAGGCAACAACTTTGGGATGATTAAAGGAAAGAAAGAACCTCCGTGTACAAATAAATCTTACAATTAGGGATGGCAACGGGGCGGGGAATTAGCGGGTAGAGTAATCCCCGCCCCGCCCCGCGCACCATATGCTTCTCCCCGCCCCGCCCCGCTCCCCGCACGCGGGGGAAAATGTATCCCCGTCCGCGCTCCCCGCGCTCCCCGTGGATCCCGCGGATCCCCACTCCGGCTACCAACCCAAGCAAACCACCACAGGCCCACTGCCAACAACCCAACAACCCACGACAGGCCCGCTGCCAGCAACCACCACAGGCCCGCGGATCCCCGCAGCACACTCCCGCCGCCATGAACCTCCCAGTCGTCACCCATAACTCAAAACAAGACAACCCCCAATCGAGTTAATCCAACACGCATCAGAAACAAAGAAAGAAGAAAAGAGGAAGGGAAGGCGGCGAGGCTCACCGGCACGAGGAGGTGGACCTCTCCCAGGACCTCTGCCAGTGGGAGGCCCTAACCCCGGACGAGAAGCACTTCATCTCCCACGTCCTCGCCTTCTTCGCCGCCTCCGACGGCATCGTCCTCGAGAACCTCGCCGGGCGGTTCATGAAGCAGGTCCAGGTCGCCGAGCCCCGCGCCTTCTATGGCTTCCAGATCGCCATCGAGAACATCCACTCCGAGATGTACAGCCTCCTCCTGGAGACCTAAATCAAGGACTCCGCCGAGAAGCACCGCCTCTTCCACACCATCGAGAGTCGAGACCGTCCCCTGCGTCAAGAAGAAGGCCGAGTGGGCCCTCCGCTGGATCGACGGCTCCGAGTCCTTCGCCGAGCGCCTCCTCGCCTTCGCCTACGTCGAAGGGATCTTCTTCTCGGGCAGCTTCTGCGCGATATTCTGGCTCAAGAAGCGCGGGATGATGCACTGTGATTTCGTGGAGAAGGAGGGTGCGGCTGCGGCGTGGGGGGGTGTGTGGTTAAGATTTAGGGTTTGTTTGTGTATGTGTTATGTGTAGGGAATACTAAGGATGTTAGAAATGACCAAAATATTACAATTAAAAAAATAAATCTATTAAAACTATAGGGGTACAATCGTCATTTCATACTTTGCGGGGCCCCGCGGGTCGGGTGATGCGATCCCCGCCCCGCCCCGCGAATTATCCTCGGGTACAAAAATGCCCCCATCCCCGCCCCACGGGGGGAAAAAAATTCCCCGCCCCGCCCCGATCACGGGGAATCCCCGCGGGGATCCGCAGAGATGGGGAATTTTGCCATCCCTACTTACAATTAGTGATATAATCACAATCAGAAAACGTTGTGAATGTCTCCCTCTTGAAGTTATAACGTAAGATTACGCCACAGTTGACTATCAGACCATAGGAGTCATCCTCATTTTCCTCCATAACAAGTAACAACAAACAATCGTGGCCTAAACTGTTCCTTCTGGACTTCTAGGCGTAGCCAACATTTTTAACACTGTGGATACAATCCGAGCTTTTGAGTTTTGGGCCCAACACTTATTCTACTACAATACAATACAAGTACTAGTAGTAGTAGGTAGGACAAAGTGGTGGCATTCTAGTTTGTTCTGTTTCATGCCACTTGTTAATAGAGAGTACCATCATCCGCCTAGAAAAAGCTTGAATTTAACTTTTTCCCCGAACTATGTATGCCACAGATTTTGTTGAAGGGGTAAGATGTCTTTGTATGTATTAATATAACTGCCGACCAACCAAATTGACGTTTTTGGTTCGTTTCCCCATTTATGCTCCCATAAATATTTGGGAACCAATGGTATGTCAGCATAAATTAAGTTCTACATTAAAACCCTGTCCAGAATAAATTATTCAGAGTATTACAATACAAGTAAAACATCTCTATTCTGTATCAGCAAATAGATTTTTTTTTTTTGGTTTTTTTGGGTCAATTTCAATTGGTTGTTATATAATAAGGAAAGTAAAATTTCATCATTTTTTCCTCAAACAAGAATTTCATCACTTATTGTTGGACCTTGGTGGTGGAGGAGGCTAAGGCTGGGGGAGGCTATCAGTTCAGCTGGTTCTGCTGACTGGGAGGATAATGGCTACTGTCTTCCTCATACATAGTCTTCTTTTGAAGTTTGATTTTGAAGGCCAATGGTGGAGCAGGCCAATTAGCCAAGTTTCCCAAAACATGCAAAGATTTGAGGTTCTGGGTCTGTCCATTACCTCAATCTTTCCATGATGTGGTTACTGCTCACTTGGCAAGTTAATGAAAACTACATTTCTGCTGTTAAAAAAAACTAATACCCAGTGGCATATTTACTTATCATAATATTCTTTTTCAATCATAATAGACTTTTGTTTTTTTTTAATCACCGAATATAAACTTTCGGTTAAACTTTCCATAAAAAATTACTCCCTCTGTCCCTTTTTAATTGACGCTTTAGCAATTTAATTTTGTCCCAAAAATATTGACGTTTTAGGATATTCTGTGAATAGTAAATGGAAATTTCTCCACTTTACCCTTTATCCTAATCACATATTACTCCTGAAAGTACTCCCTCTACCCCATTTCTTTTCTTTCTTTTCTTTTCTTCCCCTCTCCCCCGTGTGCCGCCACCACCACCGAGACCATCACCTAACACCACCAACCACCACAATCGAACCAAAAGTTTTTTTTGGTTCCATTCACAATCGAACCAAAAGTTTCAATTTGTTAAAAATCCGTTACAAAATCCTAAAAAAGCATATTCCACATGTAAATCCTTTTTATTTAAATCTTATTATTAAATCCTAAATTGTATTTTTAGGTTTTTTATAGGTACATATAAATCAAAACATAGGATTTTATAATGCCATATGATTAGTGAATTTTAGATTCGGTAGGGGAACATACAAAGAAAAATTGAAAACACTTGATATATTCGAGAATAGAGAACAACACTCCTAATCAGCCCTCCTAGGCTTCTTCATCTTCAGCTCCCCCTTCAGGCGGTTGTTCTCTCGGGCCAGATCATTGCTCTCGGTGGCCGCTGCAACCCAGCTGTCACGGAGCCTCTGATAGGCCTCCTCCCACCGATCTAGCAGTTGATCTCGGTTCCGGATCATCTCAACCAGCCGCTCATTTTGTTCCACAAGTTTCCGGCATATCGCTTCCATGGCCTTGCCGTGCTCGGCCTCAATCCTAATATTCTCACACAGGCCATGAATGGTTGCTTCCATGTCGTCAGCCATAACTTGCTATGTGAAATATGCAGAGAATGATCGGTTATATGTTCCTAGTGATTATGTGTGGCTAGTGTGGTTATGTGAGTTTTTATGGGAGTGGCTAACGGGTGAATGTCACATCTCTCATGAAGCAATAATTCAATCAGTGGCAAAATTTTCAAAAAGCAAATCCTAGAAGATCGAAAACGGTTTGGATTTTTGTGAAAAGTAATAGAGCAATAATGTAGGCAGTGGAAAAGATTTCAAAAAAAGAAAGTCTTGAGGAGCGTAAACAATTTGGAGTTTTGTGGAGAGAGGTCTGCTTTACCGTTTATCAAAAAAATCTTTTGGATTTTTCCTGGAAAAGGGCTAGGGTCTAGCCCGAAAAACGTATAAAGTAACGAAGCAATAAATGAGGCAACGGAAAAATTTTCAAAAAGCAAAACCTTGAAGATCGAAAACGGTTTGGAGTTTTGTGAAGGGAATCTGCTTTAGACCTTCCCGGGGATAGGTGGGGTCTAAACTTTGAAGAACAAAACGCTAAGGCAAAAGATCGACGCAATAAATGAGGCAACGACAAAATTTACAAAACCAGCACCTTGAAGAAGGAAAACGATTTTCAAAAAGCAAAACAATGGAAAGCAAAAACCACAACGGTCCCATCCGTCTAGCCTCAACGGTCACGAATGCATGTGATAAAAGATGCAGAAAAAATATAGAAAACCATAGAAAGAAAGGACAAGGTAGCCAGAGCGAAAGAAAATCATAAGATGGAAAAAGGCTGAAAAACTCTGGCATGGTAGTCCGAAAAACGTATAAAGTAGCATAACAATAAATAAAAGCAACGGCAAATTTTCAAAAAGCAAATCTTGAAGATCGAAAACAGTAAACACGCTCCCCATAAGAGTATAAAAGACGGAGCGGTGAGGTGTAAATTATCAAAAGCATTTAAAAGCAACAAAACATTCAGGCAACCAAAAACCACAAAACTCTGAAAAACCAAACACCCACACGTCCTAGCACAACATGCCTGCTCCCTCATCAGTCTTCTTCGTCGAAGGTGCCAACCTAGGCAGAAGGAACCGTCTGGCCTACAGCATGGTCAACGAACGTGCTGAAGAACTACCGAACGAGCTCGGCAGGATGCCGCGACTAGTCTTCGTCGACGAGCTCTACTCATCGCGGTTCTTCGTCACTCCGATGGAAGAGGTGTTCTTCCTAGAGGACCGCGGCTCTCTGAGGTCCTCCTACTACGGATCGGCCAACTCCATCATGTTCTTCATCTCCGAGAGGCTACAGGAGTTCAACCTGGAGTCCACTTGTCATACCCTGGAGCAAGGTACCTACTACCAGCTCTCGATGACGGCCCAGAGCATGCCCAGAGTATCTCGTCTGCCCGTAACTTGGCCAAAGGCCCGACTGCTGGTGTGGAACTGCAGAGGAGTCGCAAGGCGTTCCCAGGAGTTCTCGCGTACTCTGAGGGACTTGAAGAACCAATACAAACCGAACATGGTTCTTCTGACGGAGACCCAGTGGCAACCTCAGGACGATCACGGTCTCATCCCACTCCGGTTCCCTCAAGCAAACCGGTTCGAGCTTCCAGGCCAGAACAACACAGGCGGCATGTGGTTCTCGTGGAGCGACACCATCCAAGTCAACATCAACAACGACCCCACTAGCTTCCGTGTCAACGTCGTTCCAAGGCGTTAAATGTATTTTTATTTTTATAAAAATATCAATGTAATATTTCCCTTTGTAATCAAAATATTAGTATTAATAATATTTATATTTCCGCTTACTTATGGCACCATTACCTCTTATGTGAATGTTCTGCGATAGCTGGCGTCCCTTGACTGGATCCATAATGCACTAACTAAATTATATAAAATAATAAACAATACACATAGACTGCCCAACAAGACCCAACCAAACAAGCCCAGCACACAGTGTATACATATAATGGAATAAAGTATAATGTTTGCATACAAGCCAAAAAAACATACAAAACAGGTGAATTTTGGGCAAAAAAATTCATATTTTGGGGGATGAAAAATTGTGGCGCCAAATATCAAAATCAAACATTGTACAAAATTTCGGCGCATCAAAATTCAAGGTTTTTAAGAGGAGATAGATCGTGTTATTTGGCACCTGTGAAATAATAAAGTCATAGCTGATAATGACTCTTTGGTTAATGTTTTTATCTTTTCCTAAATAAGGGTAATTTAGTCTTTATTTAACACAAGATTCTTAAAATTTAGAATATTAACTGCAATCCTTAATATGTGTGCTTATTCCTTAGACGACAATTACAAAGGGACAGAGGGAGTATATGTATATGTATAGTGTATGAAAACCATGACGTCAGGGATGCAAGGGTATCCACCAACATAAATAAGGAGCGCAAACTGGAAGATTCTTACTAATTGTAGCCACATCTTTTGGGCGAGTTAAGTTGAGAGAAACAGAAGTCTTTGTGTTAGTGTCTAGTTTGTTTTGTCAAATCTAGTAGTAAGAAATAAAGAAAGAAACAAGAATGTCAGGACCTCAGTGCTGCTCTAACCCACCAGCCTTGAACCCAACCAGTGGAGGTGGTCATGTCGAGAAAGTGGGTGGCCTTGACTCCTATGTCACTGGCTCCCTTGACTCCAAACGCGCCGTCCTCCTTGTCAGTGATGTTTTCGGTATACCTTCTTTTTGTTTTCCCCTACTCCCGTATATCATTTAAATTCCCTAACTTTTTGCTTTTACTTTTGAGTCCTGGTTGTGGGTTCCAGTTTTTGTTTTTGTTCAATTTCGATCAGCCTCTTTTGAATTTGATCTGGTATGTCATACTCATATACTTGGTGATATTCCTTTATCATGGGTTTCTTTTTGTATTTCTTCGAGGGGTTTGAGCGTTCTGTTTGCTCGGGGTTTAATTTGCTTCTTTTTGTTGTTGTTGATTTCTAATATTTGTTCTATTAGCTTTTCCTTTTTCCCTTTTAGAGCGTTACCTTCTAATCCTTCTACATCTCTGGTTGATCATGCAGGGTATGAAGCTCCAAAGTTGAGGTAGCGCCTACTTTCTCTTTTTTTACCTTCTCTTCTTCCTTTTTAGTACCTGGCAAAAGTTGTTTCTGAGTTTTGAGATTATGATTCTGCTATAACTGGAAACCGACATTATCACAACACAAAACAGAGTTTCTTAGGAATGAAGAAGATTAAGAACAGACGGACTGGGGTATATTTTGTGTTTAATTCAGTTTCAGTTCTGTTGACTATGAAGTATGGTGATTGCTCTTGATATGATCTATGTTTTCCAATTGCTTCTTGGCTCCATGTATCAGCGTGCGAAAGGCATGCTGTGTTAGGAAAGGATTTTACTCTTTCTGTTGTGTTGTGGAAAGATATCCTCTAGTAGAAATATGCTGCAATTTCTATATTGGTATCCTCAAATGAAAAAGGTGTGTTGCATCTTTTTGTAACATCAGAAATTTGGTTTGTGATTGGTACATGCTTGATGAATCTCTTTGTGCTGCCCGCTTATTAGTGGGCACTAGCTAACACCTGTTGCATTCTGCTATGCAGGATGCTTGCAGACAAGATTGCTGCTGCTGGATTTTATGTGGTAGTCCCTGACTTCTTCAATGGAGATGTTTATGTACCTGAAAATGCTGCAAGGCCCATAATGGAGTGGCTAAAGGATCATGGAGCGGTTAGTCTGAACCTTTGTTCTACTATTGTTTTATACGTACACATACACGCACCAATTTGCCAATTTTATTCTATCTGGAATTCTGAGCAAAATCATGTTCTGTTTTGTCTATCATGGTGCATTGCTGTTAATTCTGGTTTCATCTTCTGATCTGTTGGCTGTTCGCATCCTTTTTCAGTGACATTCAAACTTTATGCTTCTTAGCTTCCTCTATCTGAATTTTTATTTTTCAACTCGCTTGTTATTTATGCATCACATAATTTTATACGCCTAAGGCCTCTGCATTTTTCCTGCAGGATAAGGGTTTTGAAGAAGCCAAACCTGTGATTGAAGCGCTAAAAGGCAAAGGTGCATCTGCCATTGGAGCTGTAGGCTTTTGTTGGGGCGGTATGATACTTATTTGATGTCCTTGTCATTGCCATCTACTATATATATCATAATACATCATCGAATACTAGACAACTTTCTGCAATAGATTACTGCGACTGGACCTCTTTTAGATTTTCATATTCAGTTGTTGTGATATGTGAAAAGAAAAGGTAGTTTGTTTACTTATGGGAGGTGTCGTTGTTTCTTCTCAGCCAAGGTGGTTGTCCAATTGGCAAAAGAGGGGTCAATCCAGGCCTCTGCGCTGTTGCATCCTTCATTTGTGACAGTGGATGACATTAAGGGTATGAATTTTATTACCTAAACATCATGAGGCTATGTTCATAATTTTCTGGAGTATAAGTTTGCATTCTTACCACATGTGGTATAACAATTTTGAATATGTACATTGTTATTGAACCCTTGCAACTCTACCCATTGTTCATGTTTTTCCTTTTTCTTTCTTTTCTCCTGCTAATTAAGGCCATCATTTTGTGTGGCCTTATAGTGGCCACTTTAGTAGAGTATAGCAACCTAAGATCAGACACCACATTGTTTCCTGTATGTTTATGACCTTAGGGTTGTCTGCATGGTGAGGAAACACTAGTGTATTAGGCTAATCGCACTAGCACAGGCCTTTATTGAAAGTCTGTTAGATTATCTACCTTGTGTTTGTCACTTCATCCCTGATTTGTCATATTCGGAATTGCTTGCAGAGGTTAAGGCTCCTATTGCAATTCTAGGAGCTGAGATTGACCAAATGTCTCCACCAGAACTTGTGAAACAGTTTGAAGAGGTGTTGGCTGCTAAATCTGAAGTAAGATATACTATGTTTCTCTTTTTCTCATTCAGTTTCTTGCTGTCACAGCATCTCTAGTTGCACATGTTCTATTTTCCTGATGGTAACAGTGTAACAAGTAATTCTATTTTCCTCATGGTAATGGTGTGACTAGTTAGTAACTCAGGATAAAAGAAGATCGCAGCTAGTGTTGGTATGATTGTATCTTCGCTTTCACTAAGAGAGGAGAATTTCCATCTTAATTATGGCAACACCTTAAGCAGGTACCTTATGTGGTATTCAACACGGGGGGTAAAGACTGATTATCTTATACACACTATACAACCTGAGGGCGCTGGCCATATGGCATGTTGGTGTTATGGATTTATCAGACCTCTTTGTTGCTTTCCTTGAATCTGCAACCCAACTTCAGTTTTACCATGTCATATTTTCTCCTCTGGCTGCTTAACCGGCAGTGTCTGCTTATGGTTTTCTTGCCGCTTAAATATTCCTTGATTCTCTACAGGTGGATAGT
Organism: Turnera subulata; assembly: GCA_028386065.3. NCBI lineage: Eukaryota > Viridiplantae > Streptophyta > Magnoliopsida > Malpighiales > Passifloraceae > Turnera > Turnera subulata. Next base: position 68,810 of record JAKUCV010007161.1, read on the forward strand.
TATGTGAAGATATTTCCCAAGGTGGCTCATGGGTGGACCGTCAGATATAAAGATGAAAATGAAGTTGAGGTAAAGGCTGCAGAGGAAGCCCATGGGAACTTGTTGGAATGGCTTGTTAAGCATGTTAAGTGAGAAAGAGTAGAGGCAGTAGATAATGTGTATTGATTATCCACTACTTTTGCTATCTTGTCTGAGAAAAACTGGAGTTTGATTGTGTTTGATGTATGCTATATCTGGAATAAAGCTGTTGTTTTTACTGCCAGAATTAGAGTGGTCACCAAAATTTGCTACATGTGCTCTACAATCTTTAGATGTTCCAGACCTGCTTTGATACTCCTATAGTTGCTTCCAAGAGAATGGGAAAAGAAGTGGGCTCTGCTCTTTTCCAACTAGGCCGAAAATGGGCATAGTTGTGGGGTCTGCTCTTTTCCCAAATGGGCCGTTGCTTTCGTGCAGGAATAACATGGCTTGTTTGGGCTTGAAGATACTCTCCCATTGACGTGACTACCATAAACATAATAAAGCTGGGTTTTCATGAAGTTCCTCTGTTATATCCTTGTCAATTTCCTTATGGAGATTGTTTTGATAAATTCGTATGTGGTCCGAAAATCAAGAAGAAAAGTCTCAAGCAATATCAATGATCCATTAATATTGCTGGAATTGCTTTGCTAGTAGTATCTTTTAGTACACATCACATCACGATCGAACTCTCTACCCATGAGAATAAATTCGTTCAGAGTTTGGACACTATCTATCAGCCTGATTACGTGGACAATACTTTTTATAAGCCAGTTATCCATGGACATGATCAGGATTCACGTGGAGATTATTCCACAATTGTTGTTTGTTCATGTTGTGGTGACTGTCATGTCGAGTATGTTAGATATAGAACCCTATATTCGGTGGCAAAAAAACAAGCAGAATATTGAAAACAATATAAAAGGGAGAAAAACAATCAGAAAGAGAAAATAACACATGAACTGCAATTAGAGAGTGGAAACTTTCTGGCTTTCTTCACTTTGCAAATCTGCAAATCTTTACACCAATTCTTGTATGTCATTCTCATATCAAAGATTCACCCGTCACTAACGAACCCTATCTACGGTCGGGAGGAATAAAAAAAGAAATTTCCACCATTCAGTATATAATATTACGGTTCATTTCTTCTTTTATAAATATTATTATTATTATTATTTAGTTTCTCATTAAGTGAAGCTTTTGTCAAATTAATCCGGATTTGACCCAAATCACACACCTATGAGTATTCAGTCCGGAATCGATCCGAATCGCGCACCATTCAGTCCAGAATCGATCCGAATCGCGCACCTATATAAGTATTCAGGCATTTACAATGACTAGTTTGGATTCCACCTTGATCACAACCTAAGGCTGGGAAATCTGCCGCGGTCTATTCTGTTGTTGGCTCAATTTAATTTTGGGGGATATAATACTGGGACCAATAAAGATACGGGGCAAGTGGTTGAATTGGATGGTCAGGTGTTAAGCTGCGTGTGGACACAACAAAACCTCTTAAAAATTTTACACTCCATGAAATATATCTTTCACGCGGAGGAGGGGACTGACTTCAACGCGCTTTTGAAATTCACGCTCCGCCACCGTCGCTTCCCGCTAGGCCGCTACAAGATTAACAGATGTCCACATAGCTTGCATAACTGGAAAAGCGCGTGGAATCAGACAATTGATAGTAATTTATGGGATTTTCATATTATCAAGAAACAAAAATATACTATATTCTCCCACTCTCTGTTTTTTCTTTTTTTCTTTCACTTTTTTGTTTGTGGTTATCCATTTATCCTCTCTCTTTCGCCCCGTCTTATAGTAAATTACTACGAGATTGCCATTTCATAATTCGATTAAATTGTTATCTCTTTACTTTCTTTAAGAAATAATACAACAGATAAGTATCTTTTTCTTTTTTTTTTTAGATAACAAGCAAATTCAGTAAACTAAAGATGTGTACAGTCTTCTTGAAGGATCATATCCAAGAAGTCTGGAGGATCTTCCAGCTAAAACATGTCTTGGTTACAAGAGGAAGCTCTTTGGGCCATGAGGTGGGCCGCTTTATTAGCATCCCGCTTAACAAAATTAAAAGACAAGTGATAGAAAGCGGGCGCTATAGTCCTAATATCATCAAGGATGAAACCAACCATGGATAGGTTCTGATCCTGGGGGTTGTTGAGAGCGTCAATAAGCACCTTACAATCCGATTGTACAAAAAGGCTGAAAAAGCCACAATCAAGTGCAAAGAGAAGCCCCTCTTTCAAAGCAATTGCCTCCGCCAACAGCGGGGATGGGCGTCCCATGATGCGAAGACAACACCCGGCCATAAAAAGGCCCCTATGTGTTAGGCAGTGGCTGCCTAACTTTGTTGAAGTGGTTGGCCAACCTTTGTTGAATAACAAAGTTAGGCAACCTAATTTTTTCAACTTGTTTTGCCTATAAATAGGCATTGATTCTAAATGTTTCATCATCCCATCTTCACATAGAATTGTAAAAGAAAGAAAGAAGAGAAGAGAGAGTGAGGGAGAGAGAGTCATTGTGAGGAAGAAAAATATTTCTCAATATTTTTCTTATCCCCTCTTAAAATTAGGGAGTGTCAAAATAGTAGGAAAAATACTTTTGGGGTATTTTTGGGAAACACTTGGGAAACACCTTGTGGGACACTATTTTGGGTAGACTCTAGGTTTTATTATGCCCCTATTATTAGGGAAGTCTTTCTTGTAACCCTACTATTTTTATAGTGGAAGTTCTGTGGGATCGTGATTGTGGATGTAGCCCAAAAGTTTTGGGTGAACCACGTTAAATTCTGTGTGCCATTTATTTGGTTGATCATTATTCCGCAAGATAGTACCATCGGGACCCAACAACTGGTAGCGGAGCTGAAGGTTCGTGCTTTGTCAGGTATAGGTTGTGAATTAATACACTGTGCAAGTGAGTCCTGTCTAGGAGGCTGGGTTTTAAGTGAACCTTTGTTCCTCCAGTCTTTCCTGGGGATTTATCTTGGAATGATAATTCTGTCTAAGGAGATTGGCTAGGCCATCTTTCCTGGGAATTATCGAATCAGTTAAATTCACTACCTGTTCGGCACTATTCACGTATACGGCACTGTTCACATATACGGTGCTATTTGCGTATACGGTACTGTTCACATATACGGTACTATTCACCGCCGGAAGAATTTTTTATCAAAGAAGGCTGTTAAAATTCTTGATCGAAAATGGAGGCGAGGATAAACAAGATGATCACTCTTGATGGCACAAATTACCACTTATGGAGAAACAAGATGAAGGATCTCCTGTTCGTGACGAAGATGCATTTACCAGTATTTAGCCTGGTAAAGCCTGAAGATAAGTCAGACGAGGAGTGGGAGTTTGAACACATCCAAGTTTGCGGCTATATACGGCAATTTGTTGAGAATAATGTTTACAACCACATTTCTGGCATTGAGCATGCTAGAACACTGTGGGAGAAGCTCGAAGAATTATATGCCTCAAAGACAGGGAACAACAAGCTATTTTACTTGACAAAGTTGATGCAAGTAAAATACCAGGAAGGCAAATTGGTTGCAGATCACCTTAATGAGATGCAAGGGATCGTGGACCAGTTGGCTAGTATGGGCATAAAATTCGACGATGAGGTGCTTGCTCTTATGGTCCTGGCGACTCTCCCAGATTCATGGGAAACCTTGAAGGTTTCAATCACAAACTCTGCACCTAATGGTGTCGTGAGTATGGCAACCGTCAAAAGTGGCATTCTGAACGAAGAAATGAGACGAAGAACACAAGGCTCATCTTCTTCACAGTCAGAGGTCTTGGCTACAGTGACGAGGGGGAGAAGTCAAAACAAGGGTCAAAGCAACCGGGACAAGAGCAGGGGTAAATCCAACAAATTTGCCAACGTTGAGTGCCATTACTGCAAGAAGAAGGGCCACATCAAAAGATTTTGCCGAGAGTTCAAGAAGGATCAGAAGAAGAACAAAGGCAAGGATGTGAGGAAAGAAGAGAGCAGTGATGATGAAGCAAATTCTCTTGGAGAGTTCAATGTTATCTGTGATGATGACATCATTAACCTCACTATCCAGGAGACAAGCTGGGTTGTTGATAGTGGTGCTACTATTCATGCAACACCACGGAGAGAACTCTTCTCATCTTACACACCTGGTAATTTTGGGTCTGTAAGAATGGGAAATGATAAATCCTCGATGGTTGTCGGCAAAGGAGATGTTTGCCTAGAGACCATGAACGGGATGAAGCTACTTCTGAGAGATGTCAGGCATGTTCCAGATATGCGCCTGAATCTAATCTCTGTTGATAAGCTCGACGAGGAAGGTTTTTGTAATACCTTCTACAATGGTAAATGGAAGCTCACCAAAGGCTCACTGGTAGTGGCACGAGGATCAAAAGTGTCAAGGTTATATGTGACTCAGGCGAGAATTCCTCAACAATTGACAAGTGTTGCGGAAAATGAAGACAAGGTCCAGTTATGGCATAGACGCCTTGGGCACATGGGTGAGAAGTCAATGGTGAAGCTTGCTAAGAAGAATGTTCTGTCAGGATTGAATCAAATCCAGCTGAAGAAGTGCAGTCACTGTCTAACTGGTAAGCAAAATAGAGTTTCTTTCAAGAGCTTTTCTCCTTCTAGAAAGAAAGATGTGCTAGAACTGGTACACTCAGATCTGTGCGGGCCTTTCAACAATTCCCTTGGTGGTGCCCGATATTTCGTGACATTCATTGATGATCATTCACGAAAGACTTGGGTTTACACATTGAAGTCAAAAGATCAAGTGTTATCAGTCTTCAAGCAGTTCCTAACTATGGTAGAAAGAGAGACAGGAAAGAAGCTGAAGTGCATCCGGACAGATAATGGTGGTGAGTACACAGGCCCATTTGATGCTTACTGCAAAGAGCATGGTATTCGGCATCAGTTTACTCCACCCAAAACTCCACAGTTGAATGGCTTAGCTGAGAGGATGAACAGAACTTTGATTGAGAGAACCAGATGCTTACTCTCTCACTCGAAGTTACCACAGGTCTTCTGGGGTGAAGCACTACTTACAGCGGCTTATGTGCTGAACCATTCACCCTGTGTTCCTCTCCAGTATGAGGCTCCAGAGAAGGTGTGGTCAGGAAGGGATATTTCCTATGATCACCTACGAGTATTTGGGTGTAAAGTTCATGTTCACATCCCCAAGGATGAGAGAAGCAAACTGGATGCTAAGACGAGGCAGTGTGTATTCATCGGTTATGGCCAAGACATGCTTGGCTATAGGTTTTATGATCCAGTGGAGAAAAAGCTTATCAGGAGTCGAGATGTTGTCTTTATGGAGGATCAAACCATAGAAGACATTGACAAAGTTGAGAAGCCCAGTGATGATCTAGAGGAGTTTCAGCTACCTCCAACAGAGACGCCGAGACAAGTTGGAGATGATGTTCAGGATATTCATCCTGAAATTCCAGATGATCCTGTTGAAGATGAGCCAGCAGATGCTATTGAGGATGATGGCAATGATGATGCAGCTGATGATGATGCAGCTAGTGATGACCATCCTCAGCCGTCAAGTAGCTCTCCTTATTGTACAAGGTCTGGTAGAGTTGTGCAACGCTCTACCAGATATTCTCCAAGTGATTATTTGTTGCTCACTGACGGGGGAGAACCAGAAAGCTATGATGAAGCTATTAGTGATGAGCATAAGGAGAAGTGGGTTCAAGCCATGCGAGAAGAGATGAAGTCCTTGCATGAGAATAAAACGTTTGAGCTGGTGAAGCTGCCTAAAGGCAAGAGAGCTTTGAAGAACAAGTGGGTGTTCAGGATCAAGCACGAGGAGCACAGTCCACTTCCCAGATTCAAAGCAAGATTGGTTGTCAAAGGTTTCAGTCAAAGGAAAGGGATAGACTTTGATGAAATTTTCTCACCAGTGGTGAAGATGACCTCAATCCGCACGGTGCTGGGATTAGCTGCAAGTCTCAATGTGGAGGTTGAACAGATGGATGTCAAGACAGCCTTCCTACATGGTGATTTGGAAGAAGAGATATACATGGAGCAGCCAGAGGGTTTCCAGCGAAAAGGAAAAGAGGATTATGTTTGCAGATTGAGGAAGAGCCTCTACGGCTTAAAACAAGCCCCGAGACAGTGGTATAAGAAGTTTGAGTCTGTGATGGAGCAACAGGGATACAAGAAGACTACTTCAGACCACTGTGTATTCGTCCAGAAATTTTCTGACGATGATTTCATCATCCTATTGCTCTATGTGGATGATATGCTGATTGTTGGCCAGAATGTCTCCAGAATCAACAGCTTGAAAGCACAGCTAAGCAAGTTTTTCGCCATGAAAGACTTGGGGCCAGCAAAACAAATTCTCGGGATGAGAATTATTCGAGATCGGCAAGCTAAGAAGATATGGTTGTCTCAGGAGAAGTACATTGAGAAAGTACTTCAGAGGTTCAACATGGATAAGGCTAAAGCAGTTAGTTGTCCTCTTGCTAACTACTTTAGAATGAGTCCTGAGCAGAGTCCATCTACGGATGAGGAGAAGAAAGAGATGGAGCGGATTCCATATGCCTCAGCAGTGGGAAGCTTGATGTATGCCATGGTATGTACACGACCAGATATTGCTCACGCAGTCGGAGTGGTGAGTCGATACCTTTCTAATCCTGGAAAAGAGCATTGGAATGCTGTTAAGTGGATTCTCAGGTATCTTCGAGGAACCTCCAGAATGTGTTTATGTTATGGAGAAGACAAACCGGTGCTGGTTGGATATACCGATGCAGATATGGCTGGTGATGTTAGTTCCAGAAAATCTACATCAGGATACTTGATTAATTTTTCAGGGGGAGCTGTATCATGGCAGTCAAGGCTACAAAAGTGTGTTGCATTGTCAACAACAGAAGCTGAGTTTATTGCAGCAACGGAAGCATGCAAGGAGTTGTTATGGATGAAGAAGTTCTTAACTGAACTTGGATTCTCGCAAGACGGTTATCAACTATTTTGTGATAGTCAGAGTGCTATCCATCTTGCGAAGAATGCCTCCTTTCATTCCAGATCAAAACATATTGATGTGAGATACAATTGGATCAGGGATGTGCTGGAGAAGAAGATGTTACAACTCGAAAAGATCCATACAGATGAGAATGGTTCTGATATGCTGACGAAGACACTTCCGAAAGGAAAGTTTGAATTTTGCCGAGAAGCTGCCGGAATGGTAGATTCCCCAACATGTAGTTGAAAAAGGGGGAGTATTGTTAGGCAGTGGCTGCCTAACTTTGTTGAAGTGGTTGGCCAACCTTTGTTGAATAACAAAGTTAGGCAACCTAATTTTTGCCTAATTTTTTCAACTTGTTTTGCCTATAAATAGGCATTGATTCTAAATGTTTCATCATCCCATCTTCACATAGAATTGTGAAAGAAAGAAAGAAGAGAAGAGAGAGTGAGGGAGAGAGAGTAATTGTGAGGAAGAAAAATATTTCTCAATATTTTTCTTATCCCCTCTTAAAATTAGGGAGTGTCAAAATAGTGGGAAAAATACTTTTGGGGTATTTTTGAGAAACACTTGGGAAACACCTTGTGGGACACTATTTTGGGTAGACTCTAGGTTTTATTATGTCCCTATTATTAGGGAAGTCTTTCTTGTAACCCTACTATTTTTATAGTGGAAGTTCTGTGGGATCGTGATTGTGGACGTAGCCCAAAAGTTTTGGGTGAACCACGTTAAATTCTGTGTGCCATTTATTTGGTTGATCATTATTCCGCAAGATAGTACCATCGGGACCCAACACTATGGTCCCTAACAAGTGTACCAATGCCAACAGAAAAGCCCTGTGCACTCGGGTATACAGCAGCATCAGCATTCAAGCAATACATATCCACTTGGGGGAGGGGGCCAACGAACCGTAGAAGGAACTTGGCTAACCTGAGGATGATGTGAACTATCAATATGGGCCGCCACTTGGTCAGGCAGAAAGGGTTGAATGGTACGAAGAACATTGTCAGTCGATGGAAGACCCATACCATGAACAAACTGGTTACGCTGATGCCAGACAGACCAAGTCATGAGCAAAAAGCGAGGCCAAGCATCAGTATTTCCAGCCTGAAGTAGCAATGGAAGAAGAAACTGAGGTTTAACATTTTCAGGAATAACATGAGAAAGCATATGCTTCCAGTTGTTCCAGAGAGGTTTGACCCATGGACATGCAAAGATTGCATGGAAGGAGGTTTCGCAATGATGACCACAGAGAGGGCAAGCTTGTACAGTAGTCACATGTTTCTGAAACAGGTTGGCATTGGACGGTAAAATATCAAAAAATAATCGCCATGCAAAAACCTTAACCTTATTGGGAATTGGCAGTTTCCACAGAATCTTCCAAAAACCAGTAGTGGGTGATCTCGAAGATGAGGAGGCAGCCAAGGCCGAATTCCGTCTAAGAAACACAGAATAGACCTTGTATGCTGAACGGACTGAGAAAATACCATTCTAAGCATAGTACCAGCAGAGGCGATCACATCTGGTTGGGGAGGAAACAGGAATGGAAAAAATGGCCTCAACCTCATGGGGAAAAAATAGGTGGTTAAGGATATTTTGATCCCACTTGAGGGTGACTGGGTTTATAAGTTGTGACACAAAGGTAAGGTTAGAGGAAAACCTGGCTGGGGAAGCAGATTGGAAGGACCACGGCACTGGAATCCATGGGTCATCCCATATCCTGATTCCTTGGCCATTTCCCACTGACCAACAGAGCCCCAGCTGTAAGCAGTCACGTGCTCCCCAGATACTTCTCCAAATAAGTGAAGGCCTGTGTCCCAAAGAAGAATGTATGAAAGAAGAGTTTGGGAAGTATTTCGCTTTAAGCACCCTACTACAAAGGGACTGGTCATTCTGTAATAACCTCCAACCCTGCTTAGCAAGCATAGCCTTGTTAAAGGCTAAGAGATCCCTGAAACCAAGACCACCATCATATTTGGGTAGACATAGTTTATCCCATCGCATCCAATGTATTTTGCGTGAATTTCTATTATCACCCCACCAGAATCGGGCCATCATTTGAGATAATTCATTACAAAACCCTTTTGGGAGCATGAACACATTCATGGAGTATGCAGGGAGAGCTTGAACCACGGCCTTAATCAAAACCTCTTTGCCCGCCTTTGATAATAATTTCCCCCGCCAACCTTGCAATTTCTTCCATATCCTTTCTTTTAGAGGGGCAAAGGATGCCCGTCTGTTTAAGCCCAAATAAACTTCACATAAGGCCTTTCTATCCCCCACATCCCATCAATTCCCTTCTCAGCCTCCAAGTCCAATCTTGAATGGTTAAAACGAAGTGCTGTTGGCCTCATGTCCAAGGATACAGAGCTTCACTCCCTCCATGAATCTCTGTCATCTAAAAGTTTTTTTGTCAGGATATTAAGCTTTTGGGCAGTAGTCAAGTCCTTATTATATTTGACTCCTTAGCCTCTATGGAATCAAGTATTCAAAATAGCCAAGAGCTCCTTGCAAGTTTTTTTTGAATCTGTTAAACCATGGTCCCCCAATGTAGTGTCCATCAATCGATTATCCTGGATTACGTGCTATGGTATTCCTCTTCAGGTTTGGAACCAGGAATTTTTCTCAATTTTTAGAAGCCATTTTGGCAAATTTTTAGGAGTGGATCGTGATACAGCCTCAATGCTCTCCTTTGAATGTGCCAGAATCCTTGTTTGCACCTCCTGCCGTAAACCTATCAACAAACCCCAGCGAATTATTGTGGAAGGTAACTCTTTTGACATCCTACTCTTTGAAGAGATTGTTACAGACCCAGATTCTCTCTTTGTTGATGATGTCGTCGAATTTTGGGGTTTCTTTGGTGACTCTTTAGTTCAAAATTCAAACCCTAATCATTTAGGTGTTAATGGCATTAATTGCAACAATGTCAACATTAACCCTAGTGACAATTACGGTGACAGCTTTTCCTCCACTAATGACATAAAAAAACCCTTCAAATCCTTCCATACCCCCCTCAACCACCCTTTCCGAATTCCCAAAACCATTCACAAACCAAGTCTCCCTCAAAATCCCCCCTTGTTAAATCTTTTTCCTCTCAGCAGACAACAAATTCTCCATCCCCTAAATATTCCCTCACGCATGAATCCCCTTCCCCAGGATCTAAAAAACCTTCCAAATCACCTCTCACAAGGTGTCAAGACTCTATCAATTCCGAGGAATTTGAGCACCTTCCCCTTGCAAAAATTTTGCAAGTACAACGTCTTAAAAAGACTTCTTCCAGAAAAGATAAGAAACTCCCCAAATCCAATCCTTTTCCTCTGTCAAAAGCTTTCTTCCCTACCCGACATAAAAAACCGAAAAAATTCAAAAACGTCAATTCCCTTCCCAACCAAAAATCTCATCCTCAAAACAGTCTATTAGAGAAAGTTGTTCAACCCCAACACCATGAAGATGCTTGCAATAAAGAGCTGGATGAAATTTGGCGTGTTGGTGAAATATTAGGCCTTACCGATGGTTATTCTAAAGAACTTTTGAGAGAAGCCCTTGATTTTCCAAAGAATTCGAATACTTCAGTGCAGCAGTAAGTCTCTCTTCGACTCCCTTTCTGCTCAGACAATCTCTTCACGTTACTCTCATTCTTGGACTCGTGTTGGCTCTCTTCGGATTGTCCCAAGCACCCCCCTGCCGTTTTGATGCTTTTTGCAAGTCTCATGTCAACGAAGGATTCTGCCCTAGATACCTTTTGACATCCTTTTGCAAGTTTCATGTCAATGAAGGATTCTGCTCTAGATACCTTTGTTTCTAGATACTTTTGTTGTAATCTAAACTCTTTTTGCTCTAGATACTTGTAATCCCTTCTCATTACTTTTGTTGTAATCTGAATTCTAGATCCTTTTGTTCTTCTAGATACTTTCGCTGTATTCTGGGTTATACTTTTTCTGTAATCTGGTTTTATGGCCCTTTTGTACTCTTTTAATGATAAATAAAATTGATGTCCTATCAAAAAATAAGGCCTCAACAGAAATACCCAGGTGCCACAGAATACCAGTCTTCAAAGTAGGATGACAATTCACCCCAAATATAACACTAGATTTGTCTGCATTTACTCTCTGACCAGAAATTGTTTCATAAAGAACAAGCACTTGTTTAAGATTGGTTGCATTGGCAAGAGTGGCTTTGAGGAAAAACATGCAGTCGTCTGCAAAAAATAAATGAGAGACAATTGGTCCATTTCTGCAGGCTGTCATGGGCTCAATAAAATGCTGGGCCACTGTAGAGTCAATCATGATAGATAGCACCTCCGTACAGAATAGAAATAGGTAGGGTGACAAAGAGTCACCCTGCCTAAGTCCTCTCTTCGGCTTGAAAGGCCCAAATACATCACCATTTAGTTTAATGGAGAAAGAGGGGGAAGAAATGCACATGTTAATCCAATCGACCCAAGTCTGTGAGAAACCCATCTTGGACAGAACTTTGAGAATGAAGTTCCAAGATACACGGTCATAGGCCTTAGACATATCGATTTTAGCGGCCAAATAACCTTGCTTACCCTTCTTATTTGTTCTGAGGGAGTGAGTTAATTCATGTGCGATAATCATATTGTCAGTTATCAAGCGGTTTTGAACAAAGGCAGCTTAACTTGGAGATATTAAATCAGGGAGCCACACTCTTAGCCTATTTGCAAGAACCTTGGCCAAGATCTTATACAATACATTGCATAGGCTGATGGGACGAACCTGAGAAAGAGAGTCAACATTCTTTACCTTTGGGATGAGCACCAGAAGTGAGTGAGTTAAATTATCAGGTAAGGAGCAAGACAGAAGACATTGCTGAATTGCAATGACAATATCATTGCCAATGATAGGCCAAAACTGTTGAAAAAACCCGACTGTCATGCCATCAGTACCCGGGGATTTCAGTGGGTGCATTTGGAAAACGGCCTGTTTGACCTCAATATCGGTAACTGGTCTAGTAAGGGCATGGTTCATGCGTTCTGTCACTCTGTATGGTATTAGGTGCTCCCAACTTGGAGAACAGGACTCAGTAGGAGTAGAGAACAGGTTCATGAAAAAAGAAACAGCCATATTTCCCATCATTTTAGGGTCCGATTCAAGAGTACCATCCTCCCGTACAAGATGCTGGATAGTAACCTTGCGCTGCCTATTAGAAGCAACCCGGTGAAAGTAGGCTGTATTTTGATCTCCCTCGGCAAGCCACAACACCTTAGATCTCTGCCTCCAAGTATCTTTTTCTTTTGGCAGAGCCTTAATTTGAAGTAATTGTTGAGTCTCTTCTTGTTTGTGAGTGTGTGTGTGTTTTTTTTTTCCGCTGACAGATTATTGAATTGAAACTTTTAACAAAATAGACTCAATGAAGGCAAGGATAAAGGGAGCAAAATAGTTTTTCTTTTTAAAAAAATTTGCCATACTTAACAAATAATGGAAAAACTAGACCAAGATGCCAAGAGACTGAGAGAGGCCAAATTCCTGTTGTGCTTTTCCAGATTTCAGTATGTCAACTTTCCATTTCACCACCAAACTTATGTCTTATTCCACGTTGGAAGGTCATATTCGGCCACAACACACTATTATGGAGCTTGACTGAAAGCGTCGGGACTAGAACCTGAGTTCTAGAGATGGCAGGCTAAAGGCTTTACCACTGGGCCACCACCCCCGGTTGCCTAAAGTTGACAATCCGGAAGTGGTTCAACAGTTCAGGCCTATTGGCCTTTGTAATGTCCTATTTAAACTAGTTACCAAGGTAATAGTGAATCGGATCAAGGGCGCTTTACCCCGACTTGTTGGGCCCTTTCAGAGTAGCTTTGTTCCTGAGCGACAGATCATTAACAACATTATTATAGCCCAAGAACTAATTTACACTATGCGTAACATGCGTACCTCTAAAGGCTATATGGCAATTAAAGTTGATTTGGAGAAAGCTTATGATCGGATCGATTGGGACTTCTTATCTGACGCACTTGCAGAGAGTGGCTTTCCTCCGGGGCTGGTTTCTCTGATAATGCAGTGTGTATCTTCTACTAGCATGAGTGTTCTATGGGATGGGGTTCCCACGCCCACTTTCACCCCGTCTCGAGGTGTAAGACAAGGGGATCCTCTGTCTCCATACTTACTTGTCTTATGCTTGGAAAGATTTTCTCATCTTGTGTCACAGGCTGTGAGTAATGGGGTCTGGAAACCAATCTAGGCTAGTCGTGGCGGTCCAAAAATTTCTCTTCTCCTTTTTGCAGATGACATGATTCTTTTTGCGGAGGCGTCACAGGACCAACTACAAGTTATTAAAAACCGTCTTGACACCTTCTGTGCCCATTCTGGCCAACGAGTTAGTATCGCCAAAACAAGAATCTTCTTCTTTAGGAATGTTTCAGCTGAACTGAAAGAGGAGCTTACCCGTCTGAGTGGTTTGATCCTACTGAGGATCTAGGTATGTATCTTGGTGTTCCGTTGTATGCTGGTCGTTTAACCACAAAAACTTATTCTCATGTTGTTGATGCGGTCAAGAATAGATTGGCCGGGTGGCAAGTCAACCGTCTTTCTCTAGCCTGTCGCATCAGTTTATGTCGATATGTTCTTAGTGCTTTACCAGTATACACAATGCAGTCAGCAAAGCTTCCACAACATACGTGTAAGGAGCTTGAACAACTATGCCGCAACTTTATTTGGGGTGATCGCCCAGATGAGAGGAAAATTCACCTTGTTAATTGGCGCACTGTTTGTCAACCTAAGGCCTCTGGGGGTGTTGGGCTGAAAGAGTTATCTGTTTTCAATGACGCCTTACTTATGAAGCTTTGCTGGAAATTATTATCTCAAGAGCAAGGGTTATGGTCAGACTTATTATTTGCCAAATATTTGCAGTTACGTGATGGTAGGGTTGTCCTTAATGACCGCAAGGAAATGTTACCCTTGTGGCAAGCCATGGTCAAGTTATGGCCGATCACTATACAGGGGGTGCAGTGGCATGTTGGGGATGGTTCACGAATCCTCTTTTGGAAGGATTGGTGGGTTGATGAATGTGATGGTCCCCTGGCTTCGGTTTTCATAGGTAACATTCCAGATGACCAATTCTCCTGGCCCATTATTCGTTATACAACACCTTCTGGGGGCTGGAATTGGGATCTAATTTTAGCTTACTTACCGAGGAGTTATCTCCTCAAGGTGGCAGCAATGCCTCCTCCTATTGCTGGCCAGGACGATTCAATCTCCTGGGGTTGGTCGAAGTCTGGATATTTCTCTGTTAAATCAGCCTATGCTCTCCTTGCTAACCCCTCTTGGGACCCGTTGAATGCTATATTGAAGTATGCTTGGTCTTGGCTGGGTCCGGAACGTATTCGTTCCTTCCTTTGGCTTGTTGCTCACGGTAAGCTTCTCACGAATGAGATGCGGTGTCGGAGGAGACTAACTGATTCGCCTTGCTGCGAGGCGTGTACCGGCATGGCTGAAAATATGCTCCATTTATTTCGTGATTGCTGGCGTGCACAAAGAGTCTGGCGGAAGGTGGTACCTCGCGTGCACTGGCGGCAGTTTAGTGCGGGTTCCTTCACGTCTTGGCTTGCTCGTTATTTGGCTCCTTCCTTTACCATGCAGGGGGTAGACAATTGACATATACTTTTCGGGGTGGTATTGTGGAAGCTGTGGGGGTGGCGCAATGCGTGGGTTTTTGATAGGAAAGGCATTGGTTTTTTCTCCATTGCTGAAGTGATGTCCTTAGTTCACGACATTATACGGTCTCAGGGGCCGGTGGACGGACGACCTATTACCCGTCAGCGGCAACCTCGTTCAGTCAAGTGGCAGCCACCTCCTCGGGATTGGTTTAAGCTGAACACTGACGGGGCAAGTCGGGGTAATCCTGGCCTCGCTGGGGTTGGTGGGGTTTGTAGGGATCACACTGGTTCCTGGCTTTTTGGTTTCGCCTCTAAGCTTGTGTTCTGCTCAGCCTTCAAAGCTGAGAAATGGGTTGTGTTTCTGGGACTCACTCATGCGTGGAATCATGGAATTCGACAGATTATTTTGGAGGTGAATTCACAGCCTCTTTATCAACTTCTCAAGGATGGTGTCTCGACATGTCATGATACTCTTGTTTCACGTATCGTACCTCTACTCCGGCGTGATTGGACGGTGGAACTGCGCCACACGTACAGAGAAGGGAATGGATTGGCCGACTTACTTGCCAACATGGCTGTTGATGGGGATTCTGTGTCTCAACTCTTTGTTCATGTTCCTTTACCTTGTCTTAATGTTTTTGTTTCTGAACAAGTGAGGGAGGTTTATCCTCCTCAGTCCAACTTTTTATCTTTAATGTAGCTGGGCTAGGCCCCCTTTCACACCAAAAAAAAAAACTTTCCATTACCATGGGATCCAAGATTTCAGGATGCCAAAACACACAATTATCGAATTTTGTACATTTGAATAGGTGTAACTAGGCATATACCCTCAAGTTCATTATCGATTAGACCTTGAAAAATCAAAGATGGGCCACAGCTGCCCACCCAGTTTCCCCTCATCACTCATCAGCCTTTTCCACAAAATTGGAAGTCCTTAATGTCTATCTATCTAGATTTAGTTGCTAAAATAATTTCTTTCTAGTTTTTCAAAAAAATAAAAACAATATAGAAAAGAGAAAAATTTCTAACATACAAATTAGAAGAAAATCCATTATATCAAAAGGGCATTGGTTATGATTATTGTTTTATGGTGGCTTCTAGTGTGCAACCCCATGTTTTGGGTGTAGCTTACACATCCTAGGTGGCAAGATATTATTAGATTATTTAAGTATTATCTCTTTGTATTTAAAAATTAAGAAAATAATTTTAATATATTTTAAAAAATAAATAATATTTAGTTTTTAATGCCCTAATTTATAGAAATTATAAAATTTAGTTTTGTACTTTTAGCTCGGTCTGATGTCCGTTAGTAAACCTTTCAACCAAGTTGTATTTATCTAAACTATTTAAATTAAAAAAAAAGTCTTCTGTTACATTAGAATTACATCAAGTTATTATTTCTCATCCATCTACAAAACTAAATTGATTTTTTACCATATTTCTTGATTTGATTACCAAGTTTTGCGTCTCATTACTGTATAACATGTTATGCAACACTTTAATTCTTCATATTATTTTTGTCGAACTAAGGAAAAGAATTGAGCTCCGAACTTTTGGTGCAATAAAAGTTTCGACCTAGGGTTTGCATGGTGACGAGCCAACCGCCGCTAGGGCCGCCTAGCGCCGCTCCTCCTCCGGTCCCTCCTGACGGGGATCCTAGTTCCCGGAAAGAGAAGTTTACTAATCGTTTCCCGGAGGTAACCATGGGACAACCGTTTGTGTTCTCAGGCACTGCTGCTCAACCTTCATACAAGGATAAGCTGTTCATGCCTGCCGGTGCGGGAAGCCATGAGGGGCCACGTATTGATACGTCTTTTGATGTGGAGGATGGGGACATTACTGTTTCTCACAGTGCTAAAGGGCCGATGATTCATATCTCTCACCGCTCGGCGGTGGGAGAATACCTTGATTGTGAAGCTGTAGGGTCACCGTGTTGGTTATACTGTTCTATGTAATCGGCTAAAGACCATCTGGCAACTGTCATCACCTATTAAAGTGATTGACCTGGAGAACAATTACTATTATGTGAAATTTGCCAGCCATGGTGATTATCTGCACGCTCTCACTAATGGTCCTTGGATGATTTTTGGTCACTACCTGACTATTGAAACATGGCACCCCAACTTTAAGCCCTCAGCCCATTCTATTGAATCGGTGGTGGCATGGCTACAAATTCCAGAATTGCACTGTTGGTTATACCATAACAGTCTTCTCCGCACTTTAGGTAATGAAATTGGCACCATCGTTCGCATTGATGTTAGTACCCAGGGGGCTGATAGGGGCAAATTTGCCTGAATTGAATGCAACATTGATCTGTCGAAGCCACTTTGCTCTATGGTGGCTGTTGATAATGAGTGGTATGAGGTGGTGTATGAGGGTTTACCCCAGCTCTGTTTTCATTGTGGGCGCACCAACCACAATATTCTTGAATGCCTGGTCAGACAAGAGGGGGCTGCAGGCTCTTCACAGGTAATACCTGGTGACACTGGGCAACCAGAAGTGGAGCTCCCTACAATTTGCCCAGAGGGGATGGAGGTGGAGAGGTCGGCTCCTACCCAGTCGGATGAAGGACGGTTCGGCCCTTGGATGCATGCTCCTCAGAGGGTTCGGCGTAATTTCAGACAGGAACAGAATGCTTCTATCAATACCAAAGGAGGTACAGGTACTCCTGGTGGCTCTCGCTATGATGTGCTTGCCTCCATGGAGGAGGATGACGCAACTCCAGTTCCTAAAAGCACTGTGCTGCCTTCTACCAATCTAGTAATCTGAGAAGCGACTGGTAAAGGAAATCCCAAAAGGGCGCGAAAAGATGGGGAGAATATTGGCAGGAAAAAGGCAAATAATACACGTAAACAGTTGTCTCGGAACGGTGTAGTGGCTATTGCCTCTCGGGTTCCCATTGCTACTCCTACGCAGGAAGCGACCTTTAGTGATCCTTTATTTTCCAAACTTCTACTTAGGGCCACGTCCCTGGTCTCGTCTGGTGCCAAGGCGACAGATACTCCTTTATTTCCTACAAATAACCAATTCGCAAGACCTGGTGGGGCACAGTCCAGACAAGGTGTGACGAGTTTCGAAGGGTTGGTTCATCCTAGTGGTCCACTGCAAATGGCTTTTGATACTGAGACTAGGGGATATAAGGCGAAAAGTCATGCTAATACCTCTTCTCCCTTTGTGCCTCTAGGGGCCACAGACTCGAGTGAGGACCCAACAGTGAGGATCGGGGGTGAGCAGCTTCCGGAGATGGTGGATTCCATGCAAGGAATCGAGAGTGATTCAGGGACACTAAAGGAGGTACATGCCTCCTCGAATGACCTTGCTTAATATTTCCATGGGTATGTGATTCCTTTCCCTGTTTTATTATTTAATGAATCAAGTATCTTTCACTGTTTGGAACTGTCAAGGTGCCAAAAGTGAGGAATTTCAGCGGGCAACCAGGGATTTGGTTTCACAGTATCGACCCCAGGTCTTGGTATTATTAGAGACTTGGATTAGTGGTGATGAAGCTAGTAAGTCAATTAGAAAGCTCCACTTTGACTGGAGTGTTCGTAGTAAAGCTGTGGGTTTCTCTGGGGCCATATGGATTCTTTGGAATGGGGACCCTGATTTTATTAAGGTAATTCAAATCCACCGGCAGTTTGTGCACGTTGAGGTGAGATGCCTGGTGGTTTTTCTTGGTTTTTCACTGCCGTTTATGGTAGCCCGGCTGCTGCAAATCGTATGGCACTATAGCAAGGCCTGCGGGAATCGCCTTGTCAACTACTGGCCTCTGGTTGGCAGCCGGTGACTTCAATTCCCTCTGAACGACTCTGAGAAAGCTGGAAGAGCGCCACTTCTGCCTCAGGCGTGCCGAGCTTTCTCGGACTGTCTATGTCACTGTGGTCTTATTGACCTCGGTTTTGAAAGCTCATGTTTTACCTGCGAAAGGAGAGGTGTTCGGGAAAGGCTGGACCGTGTTGTAGCGAATTCGGATTGGAGATTACATTTTGATGAAGCATCAGTTAAACATCTACCACGAACTAAATTCGACCACTCTCCACTTTTAATTCACCTATATAACTGGTGATTAAGGTCTGGGGTGCCAACTCTTTTCCGCTTTCAGAGCGCCTAGATGTTGCACCAGGACTTCACATCGGTCATTCAAGACAACTGGAAGTCCGATATATCTCCTAAGAATGCCACGGACTCTCTGACCCAGGTACTACAAGACTGGAACAGAAATACCTTTGGACATATTCTCAAACGTAAAAGATGAATTCTGGCTCGATTGGAGGGTATCGAACGAGCTAGAGATCGTGGGGATGGCAGAAGACTTAGAAGACTCCAGTTGGTCCTCCGAAGGGAGTATGATCGAATCTTGGCTCAAGAGGAGCTCTTATGGTTACAAAAGTCGCGAACAGAATGGATTGCTTCTGGGGACCGTAATACTAAATATTTTCACACTACGGCCATCATCCGACGCAGACGAAATAAAATTGTGGCGTTGAAGGATGACCATGGTGAATGGACTTCGGACCAGGCAGAAGAGAAACATATGGCTGTTGATTTTTTCACTTCTTTATATAGGGATGATGGTATTGGGGAGGGAATGCCGTTTCTCCGGGGCTGTTTCCCAACTCTTGATAGCCAGTCTATTGATGAGCTATCCAAACCGGTCATTGATGAGGAGGTGCACCATGCAATCTTCATGACGGGGGCTTGGAAGGCTCCTGGAATGGATGGTTACCATGCTGGTTTTTATCAGAGGAATTGGAGTACTGTTAGGTCAACTGTGTGTCATTTTGTCCAGGAAGCCTTTGTCATGAAGCATTTTGATGATTCACTCAATAAGACTATCCTGGTGCTAATTCCTAAGGTTTCTTATCCTGAATCTATTTAGCAATTCAGGCCAATTAGCTTGTGCAATGTCGCCTACAAAGCAATCACGAAGATTATTGCTAATTGACTACGCCCTCTTCTGAATTCTATTGTTAGTCCAAATCAGGTCAGTTTTGTGCCTGGTCGCCAGATAACGGATAATATAGTTATGGTTCAGGAGGCTATTCATACTATGGGCCTGAGGACTACCCCCAAGAATTTTATGGTCTTAAAAATCGATTTGGAGAAGGCCTATGACCGGCTTCGGTGGTCCTTTATTCGAGATACCTTACAGAATGTTGGTATCCCTGGGGAGCTAATCAACCTGATTATGTTCTCTTTAAACTCTGTACCTATGCAGATTCAATGGAATGGCACGGTCACTGAATCTTTTCGGCCTTCTAGGGGTATTCGGCAAGGTGATCCGTTATCCCCCTATATTTTTGTTCTCTGTATAGAACACCTTGCACATCTGATTGCTAGGTCTGTTAAGAATGGCTCATGGCAACCATTATCCTTTGGCTCAATCGGCCCTCTCTTGTCTCATGTGTTCTTTGTGGATGACTTGTTGTTGTTTGCGGAGGCAGATGGTACACAGGTGGAAGTTATTAAAGCCGTTCTAGACGCTTTCTGTATGGCCTCTGGTCAGAAAGTGAGTGCCGAGAAATCTAAGATCTTTTTCTCTAAAGGATTTTTGGAATCTACACAGGAGAGTATTAGCCAAGGATTGGGATTCACTCGGACTACGGACTTGGGCCGGTATTTGGGGGTTAATTTGATTCATGGTAGGACTACATGTTCTCACTTTCGGTTCATGGAGGAGGCCCTTAATAATAAGCTAGCAGGATGGAAGGCTAGCTCCCTCTCCTTTGCTGGTCGTCTCACCGTTGCTCAGTCTGTCCTACAAGCTTTGCCTACCTATGTTATGCAGACCATGCAGGTCCCCTCTACTATTTGCTCTACCTTGGACAAGAAAACTCAGGCATTCATTTGGGGCTCGAGTGATAATAAGAGATGCATGTCTCTAGTCCACTGGGATACGGTGTGTGCGAGTAAATCAACTGGTGGCCTGGGATTGAGGAAGATGAATCTGCATAATGAAGCTCTACTAATGAAGCTAGCTTGGTCTCTGATTTCTAAGCCGAATGCCTTATGGGTTTGTATATTAAGAGTTAAATATAATGCAGGTGAGGGTATATTACCTACGGTCCTGCGAAAACAGTGTATGTCATATATTTGGAGAGGTATTACTAATGTCTGGGACATGGTTTTGAAAGGGGTGATGTGGGTACTGGTGATGGTGTTTCAATCAAATTTTGGAAGGATGCATGGGTCTTTGGTTTGCCTTCTCTACAGAAGCTGACCAGTCAGTCAATTCCGGGTCAGTGGTCTAAGCTTCCAGTTTTAGCTTTTGTCACACAGCATGGACAGTGGAACTGGGAGTTGCTTGCCCCTTATCTCCCTGAGGAAGTATGTTTAAAAATTGCTAGTATGATTCCTCCATCCCCCATCTGTGGTAGTGATTCTATGGCCTGGTCGGCTGATCCTGCGGGTCTATGTTCTACCTGCAGTGCTTATCGCATGCTAAATACGGAGGCTACCCCATCTCCTCACTGGAAACGCATCTGGCGTCTGAAGGTCCCATATAAGATATGTACTTTCTTATGGACAGTTATGCATGAGGGAATTATGACCAATGCTCAAAGGGTACGCCGACACATTGCGTAGGACAATAAGTGCCCACGCTGCCAAAGGTTTGTGGAGTCGGTGTTACATGCATTACGCGACTGCAGCCAGGTTTCTCGGTTATGGAGAGCGCTGCTCCCTTCTTCTTTTGGTCCACAATTTTTTGACCTTCCTTTGCAACAATGGTTATTATGGAATCTTAACCCCGGTCGTGACTCTGTGGAGGGATTTTCTTGGGATACTGTGTTTGCCACTAGTCTATGGTGGTTCTGGAAGTGGCGTAAGTCCCTGGTTTTTGACCATACTGATGGGATTTTTCCTGCCTGCCACCAGTTTATTCTACAATAGGTCAGGGCTTTTTGTCGCAGTTTTAATTCTCAGGAAGCTATCACTGGCTCCATGCTTGCCAGGGTGGAGCGATATATAAGATGGGAACCTCCGGCTAGGGGTTGGTGGAAGTTAAATGTTGACGGTGCTTGTCTAGCTGCATCAGGCCAAATTTCATGCGGTGGAGTTATACGAGACACAAATGGACTTTGGGTTGGGGGCTTCATGCACAATATTGGTGCGGGTAATGCGATTACGGCAGAGTGTTGGGGGTTGCCGGATGGGCTAACTTTAGCTTGGTCCCTTAGCCATCGGAAGCTCATAGTTGAGTCTGATTCTAGATTTGTGGTGGATATGGTACTAGGCAGAAAGACTGTTCCTGCTTCTTATTCTTCCTTTGTTGCTTCAATTCATCATTGGCTAAGGAAGGATTGGGAGGTTGTCGTCAATCATGTCTATCGGGAAGCAAATATGGTGGCAGACTCCCTTGCCAGATTGAGCCAGTCTTCTGCTACTATGAAGCGCCCGTATCCCGATTTTTTTTAGATATAAAACAATTAAATGAAAGGAATTTACCAAAATACCCTTGAAACCCGGGATATGTAAACCAATGCCTCGACACACAAACATCATCCATAAACACTTTTTAACACCGAGATGTCATAAAATGTAAGGAAATAAACCAGCTTAATAAGTCATAAATCAACCTGGCAAAGCGCCGAAATCATATCACAAATCAGGTCCCGACAAACTGCCAACAAAGTAATGAACCAATTATGACATCTCAAAATAAGTCTTAGGCAGCGGAAGATGAATATCATAAAATTGTGATAGAGAAAACAACATGCATATGGGTTCTATGGATCCAACCGAGAGATGATGCACAACTACCTGCTGAGGTATCCGCGTCTGAACTCCGAGTCGAAAGATAGAGGCGAGAACAGCAGGCTAACTAAGGTCTGAAAAACAACGGTGGCGATTATGTGAGTCGCCTATGTTACACTATGTTGCTAATTCCTGTTTTACTTCACACAGGTTTTGATATTGACAAAACAATCACAACAATCCAAGCAAAAAGAAATCACTCAAGAAGCTCAAAATGAGAAGTGAAGAAGGGCACAAGAATTAAAATATAACTTAGAACTCATTTGTACACTCATTTGTACAAGGTTAACACTTAAATCTTCCAAGTTATTAGCTCAAAAAAAATTGGTGTTTCCTCATGAATCACTTCACCAATCATCCAACACAAAAACAAGTTTTAAGCACTAAACTTGTTTTTGTGTTGGATAATTGGTGAAGTGATGCATGAGGAAACACCGATTTTGTTTGAGCTAATAACTTGGAAGATTTAAGTGTTAACCTTGTACAAATGAGTGTACAAATGAGTTCTAAGTTCTATTTCAATTCTTGTGCCCTTCTTCACTTCTCATTTTGAGCTTCTTGAGTGATTTCTTTTTGCTTAGGTTGTTGTGATTGGTTTGTCAATATCAAAACCTGTGTGAAGTAAAACAGGCATTAGCAATATAGTGTAACAATTTCCCCCTTTTTGATAATGACAAACAAGAAGAGAAGAAGTATATGTCAAAGGGATTAAAAATGAATTAAACTTAAGTCAATTTGATTCCCCCTTAAACTTAGCACATTGCATTTGATTCCCCCTTAAACTTAGCACATTGCATTTCATGTCATCTACTTAGTGGTTCGTATTCCAAAGATTAAATTTGAGAAGGATTCTATATGTGATGCATGTCAAAAGGGGAAGCAAGTGAGGGCCTCGTTTAATTCCAAAAACGTTGTCTCAACATCTAGACCACTTCAACTTCTGCACATGGATCTCTTTGGTCCCTCACAAACTAAAAGTTTTGGAGGTAACTATTATGCCTTTGTAATTGTTGATGATTACACTAGATACACTTGGACTTTATTCCTTACTCATAAAAATGAAGTATTTAATGTGTTCAAGAGTTTTCTTAAGAAAGTTCAAAATGAAAAAGATTGTTCAATTGCTTGCATTAGGAGTGATCATGGAGGTGAATTCGAAAACAAAAAATTTTCAACTTTTTGTGATAAACATGGCATTGAGCATGATTTCTCAGCCCCTCGGACACCTCAACAAAATGGCGTTGTTGAACGCAAGAATCGGTGTCTTGAGGAAATGGTAAGAACATTGCTCAATGAGGCTAAAATTCCCAAGTACTTCTGGGCTGATGCAGTGAGCACGGCTTGCTATGTGTTAAACCGAGCAATCATTAGGCCAATACTCCTGAAAACGCCCTATGAATTATACAAGGGAAGAAAGCCTAACATCTCTCATTTACGAGTCTTTGGATGCAAATGTTTCGTTCATAATAATGGGAACGACAATTTGAGAAAATTTGATGCAAAATCTGATGAAGGCATCTTTCTCGGTTATTCATTGCGCAACAAAGCGTATAGAGTCTTCAATAAACAAACTTTAAATGTTGAGGAGTCCCCTCATGTTGTGTTTGCAGAAAATGATACTCGCTTGGCGAGAAAGGACTTTTTTGATGATCTTGTAGGTACACTTGAGAAGATATCCTTGGGTAATAAGGAAGAAGAAGAGCAGAGTCACTTACCCATAGAAGGAAACACCCCTGCGGAATTATCTCCTCACCAAAACAGTGCAAACACGGAAGAAACAACGGTTGATGCCAACCAAGAACTTCCTAGAGGATGGCGAGAATCGAAAGACCATCCTTTTGAAACGATAATTGGTGATATCAACCGCGGTATAAGTACTCGGAATTCCCTTAGAGATACTGTAGGTCACATGGCATTTGTTTCACAAATTGAGCCTACAACCTTTTCTGAAGCAATTAATGATGAACATTGGACCTTGACTATGCAAGAAGAGCTAAACCAATTCAAACGTAATGATGTTTGGAAATTGGTTCCAAGGCCTATTGATCATACAATAATTGACACGAAATGGGTGTTCAGAAATAAATTAGATGAAAATGGCATAATAACTAGAAACAAAGCTAGGTTAGTAGCAAAAGGTTATAATAAAAAAGAGGGAATTGATTTTGAAGAAACATATGCACCCGTTGCACGATTAGAAGCCATTCGCTTATTGCTTGCATTTGCATCATCAATGGACTTTAAGTTGTATCAAATGGATGTTAAAGTGCATTTCTAAATGGCTTCATTCAAGAAGAAGTGTATGTTAATCAACCCCCAGGCTTTGAAGATCATGCATTTCCTGATCATGTCTTCAAACTTAAGAAAGCACTCTACGGTCTTAAGCAAGCTCCTAGAGCTTGGTATGAATGCTTGAGCAAATTTCTTTTGGACAATGGGTTCAAAAGGGGAAAGGTTGATACTACACTCTTTATTAAAAGTAAAAACAATGACATCCTCTTAGTACAAATTTATGTAGATGACATCATTTTCGGTGCTACTAACATATCCTTGTGCAAGGAATTCTCTGCTATGATGACCAACGAATTTGAGATGTCCATGATGGGAGAATTGACCTTCTTTTTGGGACTGTAAGTCAAACAAATAAAGGAAGGCACTTTCATCTCACAATCAAAGTATTGCAAGGAATTGCTTAAACGCTTTGAAATGGATGGATCAAAGGAAATGGCCACACCAATGAGCACTTCTGAACATCTAGACAAGGATGAGAAAGGTAAGGAAGTTGAGGTCAAAAAGTATCGAGGTATGATCGGATCCCTTCTCTACTTAACTGCAAGTAGGCCAGACATTATGTTTAGCGTTTGTTTATGTGCTAGGTATCAAGCATGCCCTAAAGAGTCTCATCTTAAGGCAATTAAAAGAATTATGAAAAACCTAATAGGCACAACTAATGTTGGACTATGGTATCCAAAAGGTTCTACACTTCAACTCATAGGCTATTCCGACTCAAACTTTGCAGGACGCAAACTAGATCGTAAGAGTACTAGTGGAACTTGTCACTTACACGGCAGCTCCTTAGTTTCTTGGTTTAGTTAGAAATAAGCTAGTGTAGCATTATCCACCACCGAGGCAGAATACATTGCGGCTGGTAGTTGTTGTGCTCAAATGATTTGGATGAAACAACAACTAGAGGATTATGGTCTTAACATCAATCACATTCCTCTTAGGTGTGACAATACTAGTGCCATAAGTCTAACTAAGAATCCAATCTTACACTCAAGGACTAAACATATTGACATTAGACATCACTTTATTAGAGATCATGTTCTCAAGGAAGACATAGCTATTGAATTTGTGGACACAAAATTTCAATTAGCAGACATTTTTACAAAACCCTTGGAGAAAGAGTCATTCTTTCGCATTCGTACTGAACTTGGCATTCTTGACTCTACAATAATCTAAATTCATGCATTCTTTCATCATAATTATCACACATACAAAGATCATAAAACCTGAATTCCTTCATTACAATCACACACACACACACGCTCACACTATTTCATAACATTTCATTACAATCACATACACACACGCTCACACTATTTCATAATATTACAATCGCACACATGCTTACATTCATTCATTATCCCACAACTAAACATAAGTATTACAACTTATCTTGCCGACTCAGTATTGACTCTAAAGCTATTATTAGAATCACTAGCTATGTTGATTCTAAGGCTATCATTCCATGAAAACCAGATGCCTCCAGAGTTGTTCTGACCATGAAGTTCAAATCGGTTTGCTGTAGTAAAACGAAGTGGAAGAACACCATGATCATCCTCGGGTTGCCACTGGGTCTCCGTAAGTAATATCATATTGGGCTTATATTGATTTTTGAGATCCCTCAAGGTACCTACAAACTCCTAGGAGCACCTGGTGATTCCTCTCCAGTTCCACACCAGCAATCGCACCTTTGGCCAGGTTGGAGGTAACCTACTTACAGGAGGCACCTTCCTGGCAGTCATTGCAATCTGGTAATATCTACCTTGCTCTAGGTACTGACAGGTGGGCTCTAACTGAAATCCCTCAAGTCTTTCAGAAATGAAAAACATGATGGAATCAGCAGAGCCGTAAAAAGAGGTTCTAAGTGTACTTTGATCCTCCAGGAAGATTGTCTCTTCCATAGGAGAAACAAAGAATCTGGACGAGTAGAGTTCGTCGACAAAAACTAAGCGAGGACTTCTGCCAAGCTCATTCGGCAATTCCTGTGGACGTTCTTGAATTAGGCTATAGGCTAATCGGTTATGTCTTCCTAAGGAAGCACCTTGAACAAAAAACACTGATGATGGGGAAGGCATTTTTTTTGGGTTCAAAGAATTTTGATAATTTTCTCTGTATGTGGGTTAGAAAATCTTCTTTCGAAATGATCTTTTGAGTACACACGTTCTACCGCTTTGCCTCTTATAGAATTTTTTTTCCTCGGTAACCAGACCAACAGATTTCATTCCACATCCCTCCAAACACTCTTTGATCATCACAGATTTGCTTTTTGAAAATCTTGGCATCAAATTAATTATTGATTCATCACCTCTGAGAAAGCCAAAGATATCTTTCATTGGTAACAGGAAAAGAAGATCTCTATCATCAATCCTCCAAAATATTTTTGATCCTCAAGGATTCGATGTTTGAAAATCTTGGCATTGATCTAATTATTGTGTGATTACGTGGTATGTTTTCTGGCTACTAGTACAAATTTTTCTCCTTCCGAAGGGATCGTACCGAGACTGATGGGACGGTACCTCGAGTCCGGTGCATGAGCGACAAAAATACTCCTGTATGAACGCCTTCAAGGCATAGGAATCCGAGACGATATTTTTTTGGGGAAATTTATTACTTAGATATCAGTACTATTTGTGCATCTTAGCATCATTCTAATGTGTTATAAAATTTCTAACTTGAGCGTCGGAGGCTCTTCTAAGTTTTTTTTGCAGGTACTCCTCGATCAGGCCAAGAGACAGGGGGAACAAAGTCTTGCAAAACTTCAACGTCGATGTTTCTGATAACAACATCGATGTTATATGAGGCCGAAGTATGACAACATCGATGTTACCCAACGCCACATCGATGTTCAGGGGAGTTTTCTCATTCCATTTTTTTTAAAGGTCACAACATCGATGTTCTGCAGATTAAGTGGACTCGGCCGAAAGTTTCTAACATCGATGTTTCACAGTAACACATCGATATTCTGACATTGAGATTCAACAAAATGTTTTGGCCGAACGTCTCAAACATCGATGCTATTTTTTAAAACATCGATGTTTAGACGCTGTTGTTAAAAAAAAAAATAGCCGTTGCACAGTGTCCCACATCGATGTTTTCGTTTACACATCGATGTTTTGCCGCTGTTGTTTAAAAAAATTAGCCATTGCACAGTGTCCCACATCGATGTTTCTTCCTCCAACATGATGTTGCACCGTTGATTTTTTTTTTAAAAAAAAGGCCGTTGGAGCCTGTTTTCAATGCTCCAACAGCTATATTTTGGTCTCCACTAAAAAAAACTTGGACTTTCCTCTTCACTTTCACACACAAATCTGACTACTCCCTCACTCTCTTCTCCAATTTTCCTTCTCCTACTCATTTCTCTCAAATAATGGCAGGTGGAAAGAAGAATTCCAAAGGGAAAGACCTTGTGCAACAAAAGCAGTCCAAGAAGAAGGGAGGCTCCTCAAGTTCAGCTCAGAAATTCACTGTGGCTGACTCTGAAGTTTGGTTCACTTCCAGAAATGAGCTCGACCACTACCAATCCCACTATGCAAATCGAGCCATTGCCTCTCCTCGTTACCTTCCAAACGATTACCCACAAGAAAAGCAGTTTGAAAACCTTGAACGCCACCTGAAGGAATCCAAACTATGGGGCTTTGTGACAAGGAAGCAAATCCACTTCAATCCAGATTTCATCCGAGCCTTCTACTCAACACTCCAACGAGATGGTGATGTTCTTTCCGCTAATATCAATGGGCGACCCTTTCAGCTGACTTTGGAGCAATTCGAAAAGATTGCAGCTTTGCCTTACATAGGCGATGACATCTAAACTTATGGGGGTGATCATTTTCTCACACTTCAAGAAGCTACTCTTCTCACTGACCTCGTTTTCACGGAAGTAAAACGAAACCGCTCCAACCGGCCGACAATCCATTCCATCAACCCGGAATACAGGGTGCTCTTCTATCTGCTCACTCGGGTGATCAAACCAAGACCCGGGAATCACACGAACTTCATAATTGAAGACGAGAAGATCCTCCATGCCATCATCCACGGGGCTCCCATCAATTGGGCACGATTTGTGCTCATGCATATGGCTGAACATACCTCCAATAATCATCCCCTTCCTTATGCTTTCTTGGTTGTATCTATCTTGATCAGTGCAGGGATAAATCTTCATGTTGGTGAACTCACCCCTCATTCTAAGCTTTGGGCAATTGATGACGCCACCTTCCACACTGGATCATCCGCTAAAACACCAAGGCATGCCCGAGTAGCAGCTCCTCCAGTACCCGCTTCTCAAGACCAAGCCCTTGCTGCCACACTTGACTCCATTGCTGCCTCCATCCGCAATCTCCAATTAAGTGTCAATAGCATGGGACGATCAATTGATCGGATTGACACGGAGGTTCAACGACAGGGTCACGCCCTTCGCTCCTACTTTGCTCGTGTCAAGTACACACCTCCACCATATCACACCCGAGGGACCCACCAAACCCAGGTATTGTTACATCACTCCCTCCGCCCGATTAAATCCTTTACCATGCTGCAGTAGTAGGGATTCGAAGGTGCTCTCCTTGAGGGGGATAAAAAGCATCACGTCCCGAGTTCGAATCCCTAGTGCTGCAGCATGGTAAAGGATTCAATCGGGCGGAGGGAGTGATGTAACAATACCTGGGTTTGGTGGGTCCCTCGGGGAGAGGGCCTTCACAAAAAAGGCGTTTTTTGTGAAGGCCCTCTCCCCGAGGGACCCACCAAACCCAGGTATTGTTACATCACTCCCTCCGCCCGATTAAATCCTTTACCATGCTGCAGCACTAGGGATTCGGACTTGGGACGTGATGCTTTTTATCCCCCTCAAAGAGAGCACCTTCACCAATTCAGCTCCAGATGAGTTGGTGAAGGTGCTCTCCTTGAGGGGGATAAAAAGCATCACGTCCCGAGTTCGAATCCCTAGTGCTGCAGCATGGTAAAGGATTTAATCGGGCGGAGGGAGTGATGTAACAATACCTGGATTTGGTGGGTCCCTCGGGAGGAGGGCCTTCACACTACCTTTCAAGGTTACAACTTCGACACTGATGATGATGAGGAGGATGATGAATACATCAGAAATGAGAGCAATGACCCGATGGATGTGGAAGGTGGTGGGAACGAAGATGATGATAAAGACGCAAGCTAGAACACCTCCTTCTCAACTCTAACTCTTTCGCTTTAGTCTTATGTTGCATTACTTTAATCTTTAGTTTACTAATGTCACTGTTATTTCTTTTTGCTAATGACAAAAGGGGGAAGATAAAAGAGTAGATGATATGAAATGCAATGTGCTAAGTTTAAGGGGAATCAAATTATAAAATGCAATGTGCTAAGTTTAAGGGGGAATCAAATTGACTTAAGTTTAATTCATTTTTAATCCCTTTGACATATACTTCTTCTCTTCTTGTTTGTCATTATCAAAAAGGGGGAAATTGTTACACTATGTTGCTAATGCCTGTTTTACATCACACAGGTTTTGATATTGACAAACCAATCACAACAATCCAAGCAAAAAGAAATCACTCAAGAAGCTCAAAATGAGAAGTGAAGAAGGGCACAAGAATTGAAATAGAACTTAGAACTCATTTGTACACTCATTTGTACAAGGTTAAATCTTAAATCTTCCAAGTTATTAGCTCAAACAAAATCGGTGTTTCCTCATGCATCACTTCACCAATCATCCAACACAAAAACAAGTTTTAAGCACTAAACATCGATGTTTTGTACCCCAACACCGATGTTCAGATCTTCAAAGTTTTTTTAAAATTTAGCGAAGCACCAAAACATCGATGTTGGCACTGTAAACATCGATGTTGTTCCTGAAAACATCGATTGTGGCTATGCAAACATCAATGTTTTAGTAACCGTTGGCTTCAATAATTCAAATCCAACGGACAAACATCGATGTTGTGATACCCAACATCGATGTTGTGCCGTTAGAATCAAAAATCCCTTTCCATCTTGCATGTTATCTTGTCTAAAGGTGTTCAGAACTTGTTCCCAACAGCCATATAAGTTTTTGAAGCTATAAATAGAGGCATTAAACCTCTCTTTATATAGATATCAACTCTTTATACATTCAAGCATACATTGAAAAACATTCATACACTTTTTATGAGCTAATACCTTTGAAAATTGAGAGTTGCCTTATAGTGCTTATATTGTTGCTTAATAACCACTCTTGAGAGAGTTTCTATTTTGAGTGTTATATTCTGTTGCCATACATTATTTGGGAGGTTTGTTCCTGTGCTGTAATTCATAGGGAGAGGTTCTTTCTTTCTGTGAGGAAAGTCTTGAAGTGAGGTACCTTCAAGCAAGTAAGGAGAGTTTCGTGTAACTCGAGCTCTAGGTCTGCAAACGGTTTGTTAAGTACCCGGAAGCTTAACTTAGATAGTTAAATCTCCGAGAGAGTCTCTCGGAGGACTGGATTAGCCACACAAGTTGTGTGTGTGAACCAGTATAAAATTTGGTGTATCCTTCATTCTTTCAATTCCGCAATTATTTCCTTCAAGTTTTTGATTTTGTCCATAAAACGCTATTCACCCCCCTCTAGCGTAGGGCACCTATTCTAACAGCCTACTCAGTGATCATTAAAAGTCTATGTACACAACAAAAGTGAAGTCATGCTCGTGGGATGAGTTGTTCACGAACACAAGTATAGCATACAAACAATATTAGAATCACACACCAACACATAGTCATCTTTTCGCATTATTGCATTTATTGTTTAGTTTCAACGTGTTTTGTTATTATTCTGGGCCCTCTACTGTGAGTCAAGTCTCGGTAGCACATCTGATCAGATCCGGGTGTGAAACCCAAGTGTCAAACCTCAGAAGGGGTAGATTCTGAGGTCAAAAACCACCGATAAACCTCGAGTGGCCGCTAGCTCCCTGAGGGTGCACTCAGACACACCTAACTGGTGCAAGTCTTCCAGGGGTGCACCTACCTTCCCCTGGGATAACCATGTTAAACCGCATAAAGTGACCCGAGGGTACCCAACCCTCCCTCAGGGCTACCGGTCGACTTCACAGTAGAATTTAGTATTTTATTCTTAGTTGTTCTTTACAGTTCTGTGTGCCATACATTACGTTTTCCAGGGATGTGTGAACTTTATGTATTATACTCATATCCGGGCCTTTGGCCCATAACCTCACACTATCGCCAAAACATAACAACATGTTATATTCCATAGCAATTACTTATACCGAAATTAGACATGTGAGAGCAAACAGGCACATAATCCCAATCACCGCATGTAGCAAACAAGGCAAGTAAACTAACTAACCACACCAACAAGCATTCACAAAACATATGTAAAAGACTTGTAATGTCACCTCGAAAAGTTGATTATGACTTCTCCTCGAGCCCGACTCCCCAGCTCCCGAAGCATTGCCCGTGCTTGAATACCGGCATATAGAATAATCACTAAACAATTTAAAACGTAAAAATCGTGCATGTATGCTTAGGGTATACTCAATCCGAGTAATTCCCGACCCTAACTATCCGATTAAGAAATCTCCGAGTCTAAGTTCATAAACAAGTTCTCGGGCCTAAGGCTCACTTCTTTAAGTCCATACTAACCAATTATGCAATTGGGCTTCAAGCCCGTTCCTTAAAGTCCATAACTTATTTAATTGTTATTAGGCCTCAAGTCCAAATCTTTAAGTCCATAAAAACATTCTAAGCTTTACAATTATTTTATTGGGCCTGGGCCCGGTTTTCCTAAACATCGTTCTAAAGTTGTTCCCGAGCCCAAGAGTTGATCGACCTAAAACACTATCCATGTTGGTAAGTCTTCCGGCCACACTCTTTAACTCCCCACTCTCGATAATCCACTACTCTCATATTGAAATAAAAGTATATACACCCAATAAATCCATTAAAACATATACAAATGAAACCGGGACTAAACTGGAAATAAATACCGTTTAGTAGTCGGAGAAGAAAAGTATGTTCTGCTGGACAGAACCCGAGCCCTTGCCGGAAAATTCCCGAGCCTCGCCGGATTCCGGTCAACTTCGCTGGAAAAGTCAAAGCCAAGAAGAAAACAAGCCTCAGCTGCACTACTACCACAATCGATCTGCCACCATCCAATAATCATCCAATTCTCAACAAAACCACCATCAGTAATAACCCAAATTTAGGAAATTGTGGTATAGAATCTTTACCGGAATAAGAACAAGTGGGTCGTCACTGCCCACTGTCCACAGCTCCAAGACGAGTCCAAACGGCGTGACGAATCACGTGACTGCAAGCTCTACCACCGGAAATCTGAACCACCAGCAACAGGCCGCCATCAAACACATCGCCATCCTATGTCGTCAATTCCAAAATCCGACCACAGCAACCCCCCACGCATACGCCGAGCCCACCACCCAGCAATTACCGGCCACCAACAAACGCACACATACCGTCATCAATGAACCACTAACAATTTAAAGAGATGAGTGGAGGAAGAAGAACAGATGGACGGTGAGACTTACCAGCACGACGATGATGCGGTGGCGGCAACACCTCGCGCAGGCCTCCTCGTCACAGAGTCGGACTGCAATGGCGGCGTACACCCGAACTCGATCCTCGAGTTCTCCGCCCAGTCCTCACCTGGTGTCCTAACCCGACCTCGGTGCAGCAGCGACGACAAGTGAAGGAGAGGTGTTCGTCGACGAGAGAGGAAGACGATGGTGTTGGTGTCGGCGCGAGAGAAAGGAAAGGAGTGGGGAGTTTCGGGAATGGAATTGAGGGGAGAATAAAAGGAAGAGATGAGAAAAGAGAGAGGAGGAGGTTGTGGGGTTGATGACCGTTGGCATCATGGTAGAGGGGAGCAGATCGTGGAGACAAGAGCCATTGGCAGCGGCGGAAAAGAGAAGAAGGCAAAAGAGAAGGGAAAGGAAAAAGAAGAAAGAGGGGTGCCTAGGGCTTGACCCAGCCGGCCAAAACGACGTGTCGTTTGGCTTGGCTTGGTCAACCCGCCCAGGTTGACCCATCCCTAGGGTTGTTTTATTTTTTTTATTTTTTTTCCTCTAACCCAAAACGACGTAGTTTTAACTAAAACTACGATTAACTTCGTGTTTCGTCCAGAAACGCATTTTACATCCGATGAAACTCGAACACGACATATTACCCACTTAAAATTAATAACTCCAAGGAAAATAAATTTTATTTCCGTCACCAGAATCTTATTTTTTTTAAATTAAGGATATGAAAAATCGGGGCGTTACAGTCCTACCCACTTTAAAAGAATTTCGTCCTCGAATTAAATCATCATATCCGTAGGTCCTACCATGGTAAGCTTCTGGTATACTCTGTATCAACACGAGATGCCGTTTTTACCCCTATGCGATATCTCATTCCCCTTATAAAAACCGATCGTTATAACCTGGCAATCTCACTCTCGGTCATGGATTCTCCCATAAGAACTAGGACTACATCTGACTCAGAGGAGCTGAGCTATACCGGTGGTGTGAATCCCTTCATGACAGACTCCGATGAAGAACCTCCAAAGAAACTCTTTAAGACGAACATCATCGGTCTCAAGGAACATATGGTCGTCTCCAGAAGACGGCGAAAGAAACCTATCGGCAAGGAGGAGCCATCCGGTCGTAAGGATGCTGATGATATGAAGGGCAAGGCAACTGCTCCCAGCGATACCCCACTACAGACACTGACACAACTGAACACTTCACTGAAGAAGGTCAGCTCGGCGGTGATGCAGATCGAACTGGCGTATACAGGACTCTCCGCTCAGATCGAGATCATACAGAAACTTGTAAAAGATCTAGAGAAGCAAGTAACCCCATAGGGTACCCCTTCTCTGTTGTAAAACTCTTATGAAGAATAAATAAACAAGCTTTTTCTTTTATAAACAATTCTCTCTTTATAATATAAATTTTATGTTAAATGGAAAACAAAACATTTTAAAGCAAAAGAGAACCAAGAAGAAGGAAATAAAATTAAAAATAAAGATGTTAAAAATGGAACCAACAAAAGGGAGTAAAACCAACATAAAGAAATTAAAAACAAACAAAACTCGTTTTTCATGATCATCGTTCTAGATCGATCGTACACGTCCTCGAACCCAAGGAAAAAAAAACAACTCGTATAGCCGATGGAGATATCGGTTCTCCTTGTGAAAACGACATCCGTTAACTCGCTAGGCGATGATCACGAGAACGTCCTGTGTCCCTCGATAGAAACGTTATCCACCTGTCCACAAGCCAAAAACGTCTTCCAGATATCGTGTCCCTCCATGACGTCCAAATAGGTGTAACCTTGTCGCGCATGCACTCTACTCGAGGTATGGTCCCATCAATCTAGCCACAACGGTCACAGATGCATGTGATAAAAGATGTAGAAAAATATAGAAAAACCCTAAAAAGAAACGCCAAGATAGCCAGGGCGATAGAAAATAGTGAGATGGAAAAGAGATGAAAAACACTTGCGTTTGTAGCCCGAAAAACATATAAAGTGACGAAGTAATAAATGAGGCAACTACAAAATTTTCAAAAAGCAACACCTTGAAGAATAAAAACGGTTTGGAGTTTTGTGAAAAAAATCTACTTTTCCAATCTCCGAGAAAAAAAAAATTTAAAACTTTCTGAAAACGTGTGGGGCTATTCCTTGAAAAACAGAAAATCTTTTTTTTTCCCTATAAAAGGCGAAACGGTGAAAAGCGAAACTATAAAGCATCTTAAAGCGACAAAACGCTAAGGCAAAAGAAACCACAATACTCAGAAAAAACAAAATACCAACGCGTCCAAAACACAATGCCTGCTCCATTATCCGTCTTCTTCGTCGAAGGTGCCTCCCTAGGCAGAAGAAACCGACTGGCCTACAGCATGATCAACGAGCGTCCAGAGGAACTACCGAACGAGCTCGGCATGATGCCCCGTCTGGTCTTCGTCGACGAACTCTACTCGTCGAGGTTCTTCGTCACCCCCATGGAAGAGACGTTCTTCCTAAAGGACCAAGGCACCCTGAGGACCTCCTTCTACGGCTCGACCAATTCCGTCATGTTTTTCATCTCTGAAAGACTTCAGGAATTCAACCTAGAGTCCACTTGCCATTTCCTGGACCAAGGAACCTACTACCAGCTCTCGATGACTGCCCAGAGCTTGCCCAGAGTAACTCGGTTACCTCCAACTTGGCCAAAGGCCCGACTACTGGTGTGGAACTGCAGAGGAATCAGTAGGCGTTCCCAGGAGTTCTCGCGTACCCTGAGGGACCTGAAGAACCAGTACAAGCCCAACATGGTTCCTCTCACGGAGACCCAGTGGCAGCCTGGAGACGATCACGGTGTCATCCCACTACGGTTCCCTCCAGCAAACCGGTTCGAGCTTCCTGGCCAGAACAACATGGGCGGCATGTGGTTCTCGTGGAACGACAGCATCAGGGTCAATATCAACAATGACCCCAATAGCTTCAAGGTCAATGTCGTACCGAGGAGATGAATGTTTTTTTTATAATATAATGTAATTTTAATGTTTGTAATATTAATATTAGTGATATTAATAATATTTATATTTCCTCTTATTTATGGCAACAATTTCCACTTATATGAATGTTCCACTAAACTAGCATTGACAACGTTCCACTCTCATTAAAATTCGTCCTCGAAATTTACATGGTAAAATAATAAAAAACAAAACAGAAGTGAAACCTCTCGAGGCATCTCATTCTTCTAGGATGTCGGTAGCTTCCTCCCGAGTGATAGAGTACACCCTAGGAGTTGCAGTAGTTCGAGTAGCACCTCCACGGCTCGGAGCTCCAGAACTCCCACGACTTCCTCATTGGTGTCCACCACTCTTGTTCAGACCAGAAGGAACTGTACCATTAGCCACAGAGTTCTGTACGGTAGACTGGGTCCCACTACCACTACTATCACGAATCCTCTTATAACACTCTGACTTGTGGTTTCCCTGCTTCCCGCAATACCAACATGTAATAGGAGGTCTTGTCCAAGGACCCCGCCCCTGAGATCCAAACTGATAAGACCTTCCTCTCGAAGACCTGCTCGGTCCACCTTGATAATTCTGTCCTCGAGACTTCTTCGAACCTTGGTAGGAAGAACCCTTTTGACTCATGTAACTTGCATCACCAGAATCAAAATGTTGCCTTTTTTGTCCAGACACTGTTGACTGCTTCCCCCGCTCGGCTGCCCGAGCCTCCTGCCCGATCAACTGAATCCTCTCATCATCAAAAGCAGCCTCACAAACTGCCTCCCAAGTCCGGTGTCTCCCACCATCCACTACTATCGCCAACTCCCGGCGCAGAGCGTCAACAAACCGCCTACACCGAGTGACCTCATCGGGCACAAACTCCTTGGCATAAGAGAGAAGGATATAGAACCGGATCCTGAATGCATAAATCGACTCATCAGGCCCCTATTTCACCTCAAGAAACTGCTTTTTCTGGTCCTCTAAGAAACCAATGGTAAGAAACTCCTTGTAGAATTTATCCTTGAAGTCTGCCTATGGCATCTCCACCGGTCTAGGTAGGTTCGCAACAAGTCCCTGCCACCAACTCAATGCGTAACCCATGAACTTGTGTGCCGCAAATCGAGCCCAGTGCTCAGGTGTATACGTGAATTTCTCCAAAACATTCTCCACCTGGCGGAACCAATCATCTGCCACCCTTGCGGTGATTCTCTCTCCCGAGAACATCTCAATTGCTGTCTTATCCATGTGCTTATAACCACTCTCCATACCGCCTACCGCAGGTGCTACAACAGGTGCGACTAGGACGGCTTGGGTGCCCTGCTGTTGCTGATGAAACTGCTGGAACTGTTGCCACTGCAGGAAAGCCTGAAACTGTTATGTACCGCCGCATCCATACCAGGAGGTACTAATGGCACTGCATTCTGTGCTCCTGCTGCACCAGCATTTCCCTGACCATCAGGGACTTGCATCACCGACACTGAGTCAGAAATATGGCTAGGGTGTTCATCCTGCCCATCAGCATTGTGCTGGTCTTGCGGTGGATCCATAATAACGCCTATATGAATGCAAAATATGTCAAAACACTTTTGAGTTTCAAAACAAAAAACCGGCTTTAAACATAAATCATTTGTAATTTAAAGATACATATCTTTTAAAGCCAAGGATCTAAAGGCCGCTCCGCTACCAAGCTGAAGCGCTCGTATCCCGATTTTTTTTTTAGATATAAAACAATTAAATGAAAGGAATTTACCAAAATACCCTTGAAACCCGGGATACGTAAACCAATGCCTCGACACACAAACATCATCCATAAACACTTTTTAACACCGAGATGTCATAAAATTTAAGGAAATAAACCAGCTTAATAAGTCATAAATCAACCCGGCAAAGCGCCGAAATCATATCACAAATCAGGTCCCAGCAAACTGCCAACAAAGTAATGAACCAATTATGACATCTCAAAATAAGTCTTAGGCAGCGGAAGATGAATATCATAAAATCGTGATAGAGAAAACAACATGCATATGGGTTCTACGGATCCAACCGAGAGATGATGCACAACTACCTGCTGAGGTATCCGCGTCTGAACTCCGAGTCAAAAGATAGAGGCGAGAACAGCACGCTAACTAAGGTCTGAAAAACAACAGTGGCGATTATGTGAGTCGCCTACTCAGTGATCATTAAAAGTCTATGTACACAAGAAAAGTGAAGCCATGCTCTTGGGATGAGTTGTTCACGAACACAAGTATAGCATACAAACAATATTAGAATCATACACCAACACATAGTCATCTTTTCGCATTATTGCATTTATTGTTTAGTTTCAACGTGTTTTGTTATTATTCTGGGCCCTCTACTGTGAGTCAAGTCTCGGTAGCACATCTGATCAGATCCTGGTGTGAAACCCAAGTGTCAAACCTCAGAAGGGGTAGATTCTGAGGTCAAAAACCACCGATAAACCTCGAGTGGCCGCTAGCTCCCTGAGGGTGCACTCAGACACACCTAACTGGTGCAAGTCTTCCAGGGGTGCACCTACCTTCCCCTGGGATAACCATGTTAAACCGCATAAAGTGACCCGAGGGTACCCAACCCTCCCTCGGGGCTACCGATCGACTTCACAGTAGAATTTAGTATTTTATTCTTAGTTGTTCTTTACAGTTCTGTGTGCCATACATTATGTTTTCCAGGGATGTGTGAACTTTATGTATTATACTCATATCCGGGCCTTTGGCCCATAACCTCACACTATCGCCAAAATATAACATGTTATATTCCATAGCAATTACTTATACCGAAATTAGACATGTGAGAGCAAACAGGCACATAATCCCAATCACCGCATGTAGCAAACAAGGCAAGTAAACTAACTAACCACACCAACATGCATTCACAAAACATATGTAAAAGACTTGTAATGTCACCTCGAAAAGTTGATTATGACTTCTCCTCGAGCCCGACTCCCCAGCTCCCGAAGTATTACCCGTGCCTGAATACCGACATATAAAATAATCACTAAACAATTTAAAACGTAAAAATCGTGCATGTATGCTTAGGGTATACTCAATCCGAGTAATTCCCGACCCTAACTATCCGATTAAGAAATCTCCGAGTCTAAGTTCATAAACAGGTTCTCGGGCCTAAGGCTCACTTATTTAAGTCCATACTAACCAATTATCCAATTGGGCTTCAAGCCCGTTCCTTAAAGTCCATAACTTATTTAATTGTTATTAGGCCTCAAGTCCAATTGTTTAAGTCCATAAAAACATTCTAAGCTTTATAATTATTTTATTGGGCCTGGGCCCGGTTTTCCTAAACATCGTTCTAAAGTTGTTTCCGAGCCCAAGAGTTGATCGGCCTAAAACTCTATCCGTGTCGGTAAGTCTTCCGGCCACACTCTCTAACTCCCCACTCTCGATAATCCACTACTCTCATATTGAAATAAAAGTATATACACCCAATAAATCCATTAAAACATATACAAATGAAACCGGGACTAAACTGGAAATAAATACCGTTTAGTAGTCGAAGAAGGAAAGTATGTTCTGCTGGACAGAACCCGAGCCCTTGCCGGAAAATTCCCGAGCCTTGCCGGATTCCGGTCAACGTTGTCGGAAAAGTCAAAGCCAAGAAGAAAACAAGCCTCAACTGCACTACTACCACAATCGATCTGCCACCATCCAATAATCATCTAATTCTCAATAAAACCACCACCAGCAACAACACAAATTTAGGAAATTGTGGTATAGAATCCTTACCGAAATAAGAACAAGTGGGTCGTCACTGCCCACCGTCCACAGCTCCAAGACGAGTCCAAACGGCATGACAAATCACGTGACTGCAAGCTCTACCACCGGAAATTAGAACCACCAGCAACAGGCCGCCACCAAACACATCGCCATCTCGTGT
The DNA here is from genome assembly GCA_028386065.3 of Turnera subulata. Taxonomy (NCBI): domain Eukaryota; kingdom Viridiplantae; phylum Streptophyta; class Magnoliopsida; order Malpighiales; family Passifloraceae; genus Turnera; species Turnera subulata. Next base: position 108,819 of record JAKUCV010007161.1, read on the forward strand.
CGTCAATTCCAAAATCCGACCATAGCAACCCCCCACGCATACGCCGAGCGCACCACCCAGCAATTACCGGCGGCCACCAACAAACGCACACATACCGTCATCAATGAACCACTAACAATTTAAAGAGATGAGTGGAGGAAGAAGAACAGATGGACGGCGAGACTTACCAGCACGACGACGACGCGGTGGCGGCAACACCTCGCGCAGGGCTCCTCGTCACAGCCGCGGACGGCGATGGCAGTGTACACCCGAACTCCATCCTCGAGTTCTCCGCCCAGTCCTCACCTGGCGTCCTAACCCGGCCTCGGTGCAGCAGCGACGACGACAAGTGAAGGAGAGGTGTTCATCGACGAGAGAGCAAGAAGATGGTGTTGGTGTCAGCGCGAGAGAAAGGGAATGAGTGAGGAGTTTCGGGAATGGAATTGAGGGGAGAAGAAAAGGAAGAGATGAGAAAAGAGAGAGGAGGAGGTTGTGGGGTTGATGACCGTTGGCATCATGGTGGAGGGGAGCAGATCGTGGAGACAAGAGCCGTTGGCAGCGGCGGAAAATAGAAGAAGGCAAAAGAGAAGGGAAAGGAAAAAGAAGAAAGAGGGGGTGCCTAGGGCTTGACCCAGCCGGCCAAAACGACGTGTCGTTTGGCTTGGCTTGGTCAACCCGCCCAGGTTGACCCATCCCTAGGGTTGTTTTATTTTTTTTTCCTCTAACCCAAAACGACGTAGTTTAAACTAAAACTACGATTAACTTCGTGTTTCATCCAGAAACGCATTTTACATCCGATGAAACTCGAACATGACATATTACCCACTTAAAATTAATAACTCCAAGGATACGGAAAATCGGGGCGTTACATACTAGGAACTTTTATTTGGATTCTCCCCCTGTTGAATGTTTGTCTTTTTTGTTTGATGATCAGACTAGTGTGGCTAGACCACGTTTTGTTCCTGCAATGTAGTTTATAATAATAGGCCTTGCGCCATCCCTTTTCACCAAAAAACAAAAACATGTTATGCAACAAGGAAGAATTCTCATAAAAAAAATATTGTTACACCTTGTTATAATTATAAAATTACCAATAACATCTTTTTTGGCACATAAATCAATTGTAATATTTTTTTAAAATAGAAGATTTTAATTGATATAAAAATCATGATATCACATCATTCACTAACTACACAATTGACATAAGAAAGTCTTCCAAGAAAAAAAAAAGTTTCTATTTGGACAAATTTTGGCATATTGATCAGTTTCGTGTGCCACCCTATTCATAGCAAAATTCACAGGGGTGCTTGTGTATTGTTGATTGCATTTATGATCGTGAGGCTGTCTCGAATAAATCGAGAGAGATTAGCAGAAAATTTAAAATTTTTTCTCAACATGATTTATTGAAGATTATAAATTAACTGACACTCATAAAAAAGAAGTTAGCAAGAGTATCAACAATCATATACAAATTTGTGTTTCTAATTAGGAAATGATAGTACACCAAATGAAAAATAAAAATAGAGAAAATGTCTGTAAAAAAAAAAAGAAATAGAAAAATAAAAAATGTAAAAGTTACAAATTAGAAAAAACAAATGTTGGTGAATAATTAAATAGAGAATGATATATACAACACTGAAATCTATATAAATGCCAAAAATATATATTAAATTGAATAGAATAATTATCTTTATAATACTTTTTAAAACTTTAAGCAAATAATAAAAGAGGAAGAAACATAAACTAATAATTAATATAAAAAATAAATAATAAATAATTTTTTAAAAAAAATTAAAATTTTAATATAAAATATATAGAACGTGTAAGTAACTGGGCATGCAAACTTGACAATCAAATGTAGCGGAAAAACCCAGAAACCATGGAGGATCCAAGTGAAAGTAACTAAACCGAATAGCAATTTTTGCGTACCTGAATCGGTTGAGAACTTTCACTCAACTGTTGTGCCGAATCAGCTAGAGCCAGAAAAAAATTCCGCCCCTCTACGGTATCCACACGAACCGTCGATCTCTCGTCAGAAAACATCTCATGATCTCCAACCCGAGCACTCCCGAACCGTTGTGCTAGCTACGGATTTCCGGGAGCTATGTGGTGTTTCTTTCTTTCTCAAAGAATGGGTGTGTAATCTGAATTGTGTGTGAATGTTGTGTGTGTTGATAATCTGATCATCAAGCCCTATTTATACACACAATTAATGCATAGATTAATGAGACAATGGCCAACATCATCATGCATTAACCATCATGATTATACTTTAAGTCTAATCATGTCTCCACTATGTCTTAATGCTCCACTAAGCGTTAATGGATGCTCCACTAAGCATTAATGGGATTACACATCATATGGCATTAATTTTGGTTCAATAATTCTGATAATTAGTGAACCAAATCAGCCCAAAACGACCCAGTCCAACCATGGTCAAACCAAGGTTCAATCATGGTCCACCCACTTGGTCGAACCACGGTCCAACCATGGTTCAACCACCTGCTCGAATCAACAGTTCTAAGTGTGTGACCCTGTAGGCACTTGTAACATTTGGCAATAATTGTAAAATCTTATTTTACAATTATAAACAATGAGCGGTGTTTAGCAACACATCATTGCTACCCAAACGACAAGATCAGTACTAATTCAATATGCCTCGGAAGCATGTCATCGTCTTTTCGTCACATTATCAAGATTAAACACGAGACATGGAATAAGTCAATCTCGTATATGTTTAATCTAAGTTTCTTGATCCCCGAGTTAACTGTGTAAAACGGATACTAATGATATCACCATATCACATAATCTGAGCATGGCCATGCATTTACAGTTCAACTCTATCAAGAGGCCCAACTGATAATATACTCGTTATATGGGTTGGACGAATTCCATCTTGATCACCCAAAACCCACTACACACTTATCATATACCCAATGATTACACTAAGGTCTACTCAGTTACGAATAGCCAAAAGTAATATCAAAGTATGTGACTAACATGTTGGGAACCTTGATGATCTCAGGTCAAAGGACAATACATATAAGAACCACTAATGACAATTATATAACGTTCCATGTAGTGTTCTTATGTTGGGTCAGTCCAGACCACAAGTTCTCTAACTTGTACCCGTATGTAGAATTCATATCTCATATAATTCTCAACATACGCTAGTCTTAATTTATTATTACAACCCATCCATAATAATAATCGACTAGGGACATTTAAGAATATAAAATATTCGAGGGGTTATAAATATGTGCAAGCGTTTATCACATAAACATATTTATTGGAATAACCTTAATGTATATACATGACTATATACAATCATCCAATGATTGGCTTTTGGACATATTACACTAACAATCTCCCACTTGCACTAAAGCCAATCATCCATGTATCTAATACCAATTGATGTAGCATGACCATTATGCTTCCGCTATGTGAGAGGCTTTGTCAATGGATCTGCTACAGAGTTCTCAGAAGGAACTTTGCACAGCCTCAGTTGTAGAGTCGGTAACTGTTTCTTGCTTGGAACTCTTCCTGCAAACAGCACCACCTCCAAGACAAAACACATAACCTGACTGCGATCTAAAATCATCCCTGTCTGTTTGGAAGCTAGCATCTGTGTAACCCTTTATAACAAGCTCATCAACGCTTCCATAGACAAGGAATGCATCCTTAGTCCTTCTCAAGTACATAAGGATGTTCTTAACCACTGTCCAGTGACTCTCACCGGGATCAGATTGATATCTGCTTGTGACACTCAAAGCATATGCGACTTCCGGTCGAGTACATAGTATGGCATACATGATAGATCCTATTGCAGATGCATAAGGGATCTTACTCATCCGCTCTCTCTCCTTAGATGTACTAGGACATTGATTGTTTGAGAGAGATATGCCATGTGACATGGGCAAGAAACCTTTCTTGGAATCTTGCATGCTAAACCTCTTTAGCACTTTGTCAATATATGTACTTTGACTTAGCCCAAGAAGCCTTTTGGATCTATCTCTATAGATCTTTATACCTAGCACACAGGCAGCTTCTCCTAAGTCCTTCATTGAGAAATTCTTTCCTAACCAAGTCTTTATAGACTATAGTGTTGGAATATCATTCCCAATGAGCAGAATGTCGTCAACATACAATAACAAGAAAATGATAATGCTCCCACTAACCTTCTTGTAAACACATGGTTCATCTTCATTTTTAATGAAACCAAACTCTTTGATCACTTCATTAAAACGAAGATTCTAACTCCTAGAATCTTGCTTCAATCTATAAATGGATCTTTGCAACTTGCATACCATATTAGCATTCTCTGGATCGACAAAACCATCAGGTCGTGTCATGTACACATCCTTAAAAGATTTCCACTAAGGAAAGCGGTTTTGACATCCATTTGCCATATCTCATAATCATGGTATGCTGCTATAGCCAATCGAATCCGGATGGATTTAACCATGGCAACTGGCGAGAAAGTTTCATCATAGTCAATACCATGAACTTGCTTGTAACCTTTCGCAACCAGTCTCCCTTTAAAGGTAATCACATTACCATCCATGTCGGTCTTTTTCTTAAAGACCCATTTGCACCCTATGGGTTTTACCCCTTCAGGTGGATCAACCAAGGTCCATACCTTGTTTTCATACATGGATTCCATCTCCGAATTCATGGCTTCTAGCCACTTCTTAGAGTCTGGACCCGTAATAGC
>JAKUCV010007161.1:125103-161294 GCA_028386065.3 Turnera subulata
AAACTCAACCCGTCACCTTCAACCTTACCTAGGGCGGCGCGGGTTGCAGGCGGGCGAGCGGCGAGCAGCAGCAGTCGGCGCGACGCGAGCGGTGGCGGTGACAGCCGGAGGAGGCGGTGAAGACGTTGCTGTGGGTGGTTGCTGACGGCGGCGTCGTCGGTAGAAGAGAAGGCGGCTCGGTGGTCGTTGCGAGCAGAGGAGAGGCGCCGTGCGTGTGGAGGGTGGCGGGTGCGGTGAGCAGCTTGGTGGCACGGTGCAGGGGCGGTGACTGGACGCGGCGGCAAACGAGGTGACGGTGGCGCAAGGGAAAGAACACGCCGCGGCTGCTGGTGCAAGGGCCGGAGGCGAGTTCGCGCGGTGGAGGGAGAGATGCACTCGGTCGGCTTCGCGTGGAGGTGGAGGCGCGGCAGTGTTGCCTCGTGTGACGGCTGCTACGGTGTGCAGGCGTGGAGGAGAAGGAGGAGGACGGTGCGTGTGTGTCCGGCGTGGAGGTGCAGTGGACGAGTGGTGGTTTGGCGGTGGTGATGGTCTCGACGGAAAGGAAAAAGAAACGAAAGGAAGGAAGGAGAAAAGAAAAAAAGAAAAGAAGGGAAGAAGATAAGGAAAAGAAAAGATGGAGGGAGGGGGAAAGGCTCGGTGAAGAAGAAGGAAATGAAGGAATGAAGAAATGAAAAAAAAGAATTAAAAAGAAGAGGAGATGGCAGACAAAGAATCACGGGGAGAAAAGAAAAAGAAGGAGGGTCCGGCGGCTGAGAAGAAAGAAAAGGGAAAAAGAAAAGGAGGAGAAATAAGGAAAAGAAAGAAAAGAGAGAAGAAAAGTGGGGCCCACGTGGCCGGGAAAAACCAGGAGAGAGAAGAAATATTGCCGGGAAAGAGGAAGAGGAAGGAAAAAGAAGGAAGAAGAGTGACTCGGGCAACCACATTCGGCCGGTCCGGATTCTCGCGTCGGAATCCCGTAGACGCAGGGATACTCCCGTCTTTCCGACAAATCCCGTCCCGAGTCCAAAAATATGACTTGGGCTCGGAAAATCCGATTAATCCTCCTGAACGTCGTCCAAGTCTCGGAACTGGAAACCGAGGCTCGGTTAGTTAGGAAGACACTCCCGAGCGCGGGGAAATTCTCGGTTTCGAAAAACGACTATCGATTTACTTCGAATTAATTACTCGAGATTAATTCAACAGTAAATCACGGTGAAAAATTTCTACAGTCCCGGTAAAAATCAAAAATTTACCCGGGCTGTTACATGATAACTCTACAACATTGATCAACTCACACAAATAAGAGTCATGTATACATAAATCATTTAACAAGAAATTCTATTAAATGATGCTCCTACTATATAAATCAAGATAATTATAAGTAGGCCAAGATCCATATTTCACTACAAGATAAGTTAGCTTTGGTTGATCACTTATATCATAGTTATTTAGGTAGACAACTCCTGTCAATTACATCTTATGTAACTCTTGGATAGTTGAGTGAACAACACTTGTTCTTGTCTATCTCATAGACTTAGCTCAACTCCTTGCCTCTAAGTCCTCAATCCTACTGAGATGACCTAGTTAAGTTCAACCCATAACAAGCAGTTCGGATATTACAATTATCCCGTCGCACCTTGCTAGGATAAATATTGGCACCTTGCTTTGGCAAAACCTACCAAGTATTGATCTAAGCAATGATGAGTGCTTATCATGGAAGGCAGCACAAGAGGAACTTAATATTTACATCAACATGTTATTCTTATACATCATATTTATGTTCTTGATAAATCATATATTGATGTTTTGTAAATTTGGAAACCAAAAATACATAAGAACATCGATGTCTAACATTGAACATCGATGTTGTGAGAATCTGATTCTCCCAACTACTTGGCAGTTTTCAAGAATATCGAAGTTTAACTTGTGATCAAAGACTGACTAGCTCCTCGATCTAAGAAATTTCATGTGGTGAATAGTGCTCGTACAAGAAGTGAATTGAACTGATTCGATAATTCCCAGGAAAGATGGCGTAGCCAATCTCCTAAGACAGAATTATCATTCCAAGATAAATCCCCAGGAAAGATTGGAGGAACAAAGGTTCACTTAAAACCCAGCCTCCTAGACAGGACTCACTTGCACAGTGTATTAATTCACAACCTTGCACCTGACAAAGGATGACAATCGATCTATACGAAAACCGACAATCAATTTTCCTTGTCGAACTCATTCGACTTACTGCCAAAAACACCTTGATTGATATCAAATACCAATCAAGTACTTGTTGTCAAACACTTTTGACAAAACAAACCTCAACATATATCACATATACAAAAACGAATGCAACATATCATGAACATGCTACATCACATACAACATATCATATATATCAATATGAGCATATCATACATATGCAAAACAAATTCGGTTTAACGTTTCACAAGAGGCTCCGCTACCACTGTAAGTAACTGGGCATACAAACTTGACGATCAAATGCAGCGGAAAAACCCAGAAACATGAAGGATCCAAGTGAAAGTAACTAAACCGAATAACAATTTTTGCGTACCTGAATCGGTTGAGATCTTTCACTCAACTCTGGTCGGAAAACATCTCATGATCTCCAACCCGAGCACTCCCGAACCGTTGTGCTAGCTATGGATTTCCGGGAGCTATGTGGTGTTTCTTTCTTTCTCAAAGAATGGGTGTGTAATTTGAATTGTGTGTGAATGTTGTGTGTGTTGATAATCTGATCATCAAGCCCTATTTATACACATAATTAATGCATAGATTAATGAGACAATGGCCAACATCATCATGCATTAACCATCATGATTATACTTTAAGTCTAATCATGTCTCCACTATGTTTTAATGCTCCACTAAGCATTAATGGGATTACACATCATATGGCATTAATTTTGGTTCAATAATTCTGATAATTAGTGAACCAAATCAGCCCAAAATGATCCGGTCCAACCACGGTCAAACCAAGGTTCAATCATGGTCCTCCCACTTGGTCGAACCACGGTCCAACCATGGTTCAACCACCTGCTCGAATCAACAGTTCTAAGTGTGTGACCCTGTAGGCACTTGTAACGTTTGGCAATAATTGTAAAATCTTATTTTACAATTATAAACAATGAGCGGTGTCTAGCAACACATCATTGCTACCCAAACGACAAGATCAGTACTAATTCAATATGCCTCGGAAGCATGTCATCGTCCTTTCGTCACATTATCAAGATTAAACACGAGACATGGAATAAGTCAATCTCGTATATGTTTAATCTAAGTTTCTTGATCCCCGAGTTAACTGTGTAAAACGGATACTAATGATATCACCATATCACATAATCCGAGCATGGCCATGCATTTACAGTTCAACTCTATCATAGTTCTCTAACTTGTACCCGTATGTAGAATTCATATCTCATATAATTCTCAACATATGCTAGTCTTAATTTATTATTACAACCCATCCATAATAATAATCGACTAGGGACATTTAAGAATATAAAATATTCTAGGGTTATAAATATGTGCAAGCGTTTATCACATAAACATATTTATTGGAATAACCTTAATGTATATACATGACTATATACAATCATCCAATGATTGGCTTTTGGGCATATTACACTAACAGAACGGAGGTTAAGGTAGCAAATTAAATATGAAAAATATAATTCTGTAATAAAATAATATTACATAAAATAATAATCAAAATTCTAAAGTCTACATAAAAGAAGGTATGAGAAAATTTAAATAAATTATTTGTTATCATATGATAGTTTTTTGAGATTATAAATAAATATTATATATTAATAATTACATCTAAATAAAATCTATATATAAAAGCGAAAAAATTTAGGGAAGAACTAAATAATCAATATAAATTCTGAAAACGTAATGTCTTATAGAAAATTAATAAAAATTAATCTTATGATTTTTGAGTATAAACTTTTGAAATTTAAGAATTCAAATGAATTAAATAAATCACAATATAAAATTTAACTGTAGATAAATTTTTAGTTTATATAAAAATAATATTACAGGAAAATAATTTAAAAATCAATGACCAGCAATATTATTTTTCCTATTGAAAAATCAATTAACATTATAAGGTATACTATACATATATGGAATATTTCAATTAAAATAATAATATACTTGAATAAATATTTTTTAACTATTTTTTATGCTCGTGCGATGCACGTAACACTGTAATATATAATATAATTAAAAATAATACACTATGTGTAACGACCCGAGTAAAATTTTCGTGATTTTTACCATGTTATTTTAACTTTTACAGAAACGCCCCGATCCGTATTTACCGTTACACACAGTAAACACGTGGGACCTATTATTATTACAGAAACCTCAACAAATAAATATCTCAAATCAACAACATAATACAACAACCGTACTGGACTCGGGTATACGGAGACATTATTATAACATAACAACAGAGGCAGAGTGACAAATGCAAGCAGCGGAAGTCTTAATACAATACAACAATAGGCAGCAATATGAAAATAATGCAACGCAGGATGGATCCGGGCCTGGCAGAGGGTGCGCCACAGCTTGCCTCGAACGTACCTGAGCTACGCACAACAAAACTACGTGACCAGGTCACGCTGGCGAGGTGAGTCCGAAGTGCTCACTGGGTAAAATCCATAAGCAAATATACATATACAAGCAACCGTTAATTTCCAAGTCACATCATCAACAATTAACTAAGGTCCTCGCGAACCTTATATAACACACTTGTGATTCTAGACACGCTATTCCAATTTTATTATTAGGGCCCCTATCACTAGTTAATTGGTGGTCGTCGCCAGGTAGTCAAGCTAGCTAGTCCATGGACCCCGCCCTGGTACCTCTACGTAATAACTGGCACAGACAGGGAGCAGACCCCAAGCACACTCTCCCCCAGCGCCTAAATAAAAATTGGTATAGACAGGGAGCAGACCCCAAGTACACTCTCCCCCAGCACCATAAAAATAAGACTACCATCAGGCTATTCCAACATTTAACCGTGACTTACTAGATGTCTAAGTGTTTTCAATTTTATTTTCTCTTCCCCTCAACTAGTTACTATACTTCTATTATCCGACCATTATCTCATTATCCCGAGCAGGCTCACAGCCTCTCCGCTCGTCTGGATAATACAAACTTATTCCAAACTGCTATCCCATACTAGTACCCCCAGTACTCAACTCACACAATTCTCATAATCAACAACAACAGTAATAAACTTACTTATACCAACAATTCCAACATCATCAATAACATCAACAGCAACAATCATCAATTTAATTCATCACACAACAAGCCATTCACAGCCACAAAGAATTATACCAGCAAATATCACACATAGTAAATAAACAGCAACTTGATAGCACGACAGTATATAAATATTTACTTATCCTCACCTTAGCCGATTTTCCTACTCTTGAAAGTCCTCGAAATGTCCTGGCTCTGGTTCCTCGGGATACTGCTCGTTATCAGCTCCTATATCAAACAATAATATATGCACACATAAGATGATATGCAAATGCCAAACTAATACTGTAAGCCGTAAAATAATTACTGACTCGTCTCGTTACTGCCTCGGGTTATTCCCATTATCATCATAATTCACCATTTATTTTCAAGTGTCAAAATAATACCATACTTATACCCAGATATTATTCCGGTATAATACTTACTTTGATAATACCCTTTCCATATGTATTTTCCATAAGTATGTACTTTCTAAAATATCTCCATTACTTATGTTTTCCAAAATACTTTCATTATATATATTTTTTTCCAAATTAATTACCATGCTATAACTATCTTGCCATAAGTATATATATATATATATATTTATATATATATATATATATAAAATATTATTCCTCAAAATTATTTTCCAGAATTATATATTTTTCCAGATTTTATTTCTCTTATTTCACTCTTTTTTTTTTTAATTTCAGACTGGGCCAAATAGTACTAGCCCAGACCCTTGCACAGGCCAAGCCCAAGCCCCATCAGGAACCCAGGAGCAGGCCTGCATAATAGGCCCAGCTAGTCAGCCCATCATCTCCAAACCAGCCCACCATAACAGCCCACATACACAACCCGTGACCCAGTTGAGGAAACAGGTCAACCCGACCTAGAGACCCTATCTGGGTCGTCTTCAACCCAGCTCACCTAGGTGGACAGCGAGGTAGCGGCGCGAGCGACATGGAACGAGGCTGCGACGGCGCGAGGCAACGGCAGCAGAGGCGACGCAAGTTGAGGCGCGAAGGAGGCGGCAGAGGGAGCAGGGGTCTCGACCGGTGGTCTGGATCGGGTTCGCGAGGAGGAAGAGAAGCGAGACAAGAGGGCGACGTGGAAGGCGAGCTCCACTGGTGCTGCGCAAGGCGGAGGAAAAAGAAGGAAGGAGGAGAGAGGTGCAGGTAGCGGCGGTCGGCTGTGGAGGTGGCTCGGTGGTGTGTGGTGTTTCACGGGAGAAGAAAGGAAGGGAGGGGTGTTGGGGATGTTCAAAACGATGGCGTTTTGGGGCTGGTGTGTGTGTGTTTTTGTTTTTCTTTTTTTTTTTTTCTCTGGTTTGGTTTTGTGGGTTGCACTGGGTTTTTACAGAAACAACGAAAGAGGATCTTGTGGTTTGCAGGAGGAAGAAGATGATGGGTGGTGGTGTGGTATGGTGATTATGCAGGAAGGGGCATGAAACACGGGTAAAAGACATGCAGAAAACATATTACACAGGGAAAAGCAGCTCACGGGCAACACAGGGGAAGGCGGCGATGACTCAATTATGCACTACTATGCAGCATGTAAAGCGTGTCCCGTACGGACAAGAAAATAACTATAGTACCCCCTTGACTTTAATTCTGGTCCGATAATTTGAGGATAAACTTGACTTTTCTTAAGATTCCTGGACCCGAAAAATACCAACTCTGTTCCGTAAAATCCGCGAAAACATCTAGTGAAACACCCCGACTTCTATTTACCCAACAAACAGTAATTACCACACAACAGTGCCGACACGTGGCACAAACAGTAAGTACAACAGAATAATCCGGCCCATCAGCCCCAAAGATAATATCAATCACCCGGTCTCGGGTGCAATAACAATAATAGCACAGCGGAAGCAATTTTTAAGAATCACCGCAAAAGCATGAATCGACTCGATGCAACACTATGGATCCAGATCCGATGGAGGAGATGCCATAGCCTGCCATGATGCATACCTGCACAAGGAACAACGTAGCCTGCTGATGGGGCAGGTGAGGGGTGAGATTCTCCATATTCTCACCGACACATAAACTATGATGAACAACATAGCATATATTTAACAGTCAAGAGCACATCAATATGGCATACCAGTAGTGAACAGAACATCGAACAAATACAGTCACAAAGAATAATGCGGACCATGCAAATGTCCACCCCATCAACTATGCAATGCACTAACCACCCAACACCTCACAGACTGTACAATACTCTAGTGCCCGTCCAGGACACCTCAACCCAACTACAAATTGGGTAATCGACACAGTCTATACTACTCATACTCTAGTCTTGACAGACTATACTCAACAGAGGTTCCTCATCGTATGGTAACATACCGTTACTGTACTTGCCGACCATCTAAACCCGCACCAAAACATTCTCAAAATCACGTGAGCCTCGCTCACCGGGTAGCCGACAACCTGCATGGACCATACCCCATCAACATCACAAACCGGTTCCCGGGTAGAATCACAACACAGCAACAGCAATAGCAGCCACCACAGTAACTCGTAACCACAACAATAACAATTCTCACTAATCTCTATCTCTGGGTATCGACGTACCCTTGAAAATGACAATAACCCAACTGTCGACCACAATCCGACAACAAACATATCTCAATACCCGATCAAAAACGACAAGTGATGCTCATATGATAATTATCAAACGAAACCGACAATAAACAAAGGACAACTGGCAAACGATGCCAACAACGATAGACTACTCACGACCAACGACAACAAACAACACCCGCGAACCGGCAACCTATGCCGACCACGGTCAACCGACTATACTGACAACCTCTCAGGGTATGATTATGAGACAACATGCATATGAACAAAACACATCACAGCCCAACAAAGCAAAAGCACATCTTCATCATGACTGAGCCAAGGCCAAAAGAATATTTATTATTATTACCAATTTTATCTTCCAGGCCCCGTCACTGGACAAGCTAGGGGTCAAACCTGGATATCAACATATTTCGGGTGCCAGACCAAAACCAAGAGAGCCTAGGGATCGACATCCCAAAATAGTAGCCCAGGGATAGACATCCCAATAGAGAACCCAGGGATAGACATCCCAAATATAATCACGGGATAGACATCCCAAGTATAGACATGGTTATAACAAGTAACCCAGGTCACGGCCACCGCAAAACAGTCTTTGCCCATCGAGTCGTACCACTACTTTCCAAGTGACATTTAAGTCGTCAACACAATTTCCAATTACCCAATTTCCATTTCCAATATCCATTATCAATTTTCCATGGTCAATAGTCCAACAACAATCTCAACACAATATTCACAGAATCAATATCACAGTTTAGCAATCTCAATAGCAATAATCACGGCAGTCAAATATCCAACAGTGAATATCTCAACAGTTCAATCAAATAACAAAGCACACAAAGTATTGCGGCACATATCAACGGAAATCCACTATCACAATAAATATCAGCAAATATCACAAAGTTATCAACAACAATAACCATAAGATGCAACGGAACCTATGTAGTTCCAAGACCAACCATCCCGGCTATCACAGGTGGAATGATGTAAATGCAACCTCACCTGGTATTCCTTGAAAGCTGGTACCTGATCAAGCCTTGATATCCCTATACCATATCAACACAGATAATCACAAATAATGCACATCGAAGAATGCAATGCATGTGGTTGATTATTAATTTATCGTGCTGCTTAATCACATCGATGTTCCAAGTCCGTTTCCGTTATAAGTTGGTTTTACAGTTGTAAAATCATTATATCCCATAAAATACTTGTAGCCGATATTGTATTATAAAGTAGAAACATTACATAAAACAATTATTCTTGTCAAGAAAAGAATTAAGTACGTGTACGTTGATTAAAATAGAACCATTAAATGAAAATGGTGCCACCGACAATTTATTAACATAGCCTATATGATACAAAATAATTATGACATATTATTGAAGAAAATAATTATTTTTTTGTGAATTCATATATATATAATATTTATATAAGCGGTAATTGTTAAAAGGTAGAAGTAGTATATATAATATAACAGATACTTAATAAGATAATAAATTAATTTTGCACATAATATTTTAATGAAGATAATAGTAAATTTTCCTAATGGATTGGGCTACTGGATAGTTATTATTTTAATTTAGAAAACAACACATCTAGTAAATTGTAATATAAATTATGAAGAGTTAATAGTAAGGTGACGTCTTAGTTAACTCTATGACATCAGTTATAATATAACCTCAATTATAACATAACCAAGTCCTGTTTATGTACTCCCGAATTATGGTATCCGATAAATAAATAATTATTTTGACTAATATATGATGTACCTAGTATCGGTCAATATTATAAATGAATTCAGGTTTATGTATATATAGATATTAAACATATAAGAAAATAATAATGTTATGATTAACTTTATATTTCGGCATGCAAGGTGATACCCAATTATGCCATAAAATACTAATTATCTCATAATCTATGTAAACTATATATAACTATCCTTTTAGAAAATATTATTCGGTCCATTAACATCCTTAGTGCGTTTGTTATCGTGTTCGTTAATACGTAGCCGTCCCGAGAACATGGGCTTTGCAAAATCGGCTCGTTTCCGAGCCCGACTTGCAATCCGCCCAAACCCAGGCCAAACGATGCAGACGGGTCCAAGGAATTACCATAAGATTATTGTCCCTGGTTCGGTTTGTCGGCAGTTCCCGAGACCTCGCCGGAATCTGGCCAAACACTGTTCACAGAAGCCCACAACACACCCAGTGTTCACTGCTCGTCACTCTACCACACGACCACGCCAACACACAAAACCGCCACAAAAACGAGCTATCAACACCATCGCCATACCCACAACCAACAACAATCAACACCAACCTGACCGTCAACATCACACCACACGCATCCATCCCGACAGCAACCATTCACAAATCCACGACAACAACAACACCGACAGAACATCCAACACACAACAACCAAAAACATAACCACAAGACCCGATTAGCAAATTGGCAGAGTTCGGGTTCAGAAAAGAAAAATGAAAGAAAGAGGAAGAGGGCAAAGATCGTCGCTGGGTCTTACCCACACAACCACGGGGACGGCAACGGCCATGCCGGAGGTGAGAGCGGCGGCTAATCGCGACGGACAAGGGGAAGAAGGAAGATCCGGCCTTCTGTGCACAGCGGGGGCTCGAGTGGCCGTGAGAGGACGAAGGTCTTAGCGTCGGCCCTGGCTGCAGAGGAGATCGGTCCTCCTGTGAACGGCGGCAGTCTTCTGCGACTGTGGTGGCTCGAACTCAACCCGTCGGTGGTGGTGTCGAGCTCGATTGGTGGCGGCGGTCGCGGAAACAAGGGGAAGGGAAGAGGCGGCGCGGCTCGTCGGTGAATTGCAGAGGAGAAGAAGAAAAGGAGGGGGTAGGTGTGTGGGGTCGACGGCTAGAGTTGCAGGGGTTAGAGGCAGCGCTTGATGGGGAGGAAGGCGGCGGCGCTTGGTGGCGAAAGGGAGAGCAGTTGCTGTGTGTTTGGTGGTGGCAGAAATGGCTAAGGATTGAGGGAGACGAAGGAAGAGCAGAGGAGGAGTAGGGAAAATAAAGAAAAGGAGGGGGAAGAAGACAGGGGAAAAAGATAAAAAGAAACAACGAGGGGAAGGGCCGGTTGGTCACGGGAAAAAGGTGTGGGGAAGAGAAGATAAAAGAGAAGAAAACAAAAAAGAAAAGAGAAGAAAAGATTGGGGGCCGGTGTGAAGAAAAAGGGAGGAAGAGAGAGAGGGAAAAGAAAACAAGAAAAGATAAGGGTTTGGATTTTTTTCGGGACAACGTAATCGCAGGGATACTCTTGTCCTTTCGAATTTCTGTCCCGAGTCCAAAAATATAACTTGGGCTGGGAAAATCCGATTATTACCCCTGAGCGTTGTCCGCAAATGAAAACCGAGGCTCGGTAAGCCTTGGAGGAGGCTCGGAAATCCCGAGTAACCCTCGGAAAATAATTCCGAGACACAGTTATCGAAAGAAACAGAAGAATGTCGCGTATCCTCAGTGATCAAAACGAAGCTCGGTTATTCCCAAAAAAGCTCGGTCCGATAAAATCCTTGAATTACGGCGTTTAAGTTTATAATTAGTGAATATTATTTTTGCAACACAAGTGTTCCGTCCAAAATAATAATGAAAGTATTATTATTACTGTTGGTTTGGAAAATAATAATGGTAGAAATAATATTAATCATCTATGGAGTAGTAAAAATGATAAAAATTTATATCGGAAATTAACTCGGGTTGGTAAAATTTTCGATTAACCGCGATAAAATTTATTTACCACAGTAAAAGTTAAATCAACTTGGTAAAAATCACGGAAAATTTACCCGGGTCGTTACAGTCTATCCACCTTAAAAAGAATTTCGTCCCCGAAATTCCCGTAGGAGTAAAACCATCAACATTTAAAACTTCAAGGTTAGTTATGCCATTTTTCCAAAAACATGTCATTTTTTTCAAAACTTATCTTTCAAAAACTTGTTAGTTTTTCATAAACTCATTAGAAAAACTTCAGAGTAACCAAGCAACAGTACTGTTAAGCACTGAAACACATACAGTTAGGCATTCAAAATGTATTCATAAGAGAGATTACTCACATGTGAATATTCTGCAGCAGGCTGGCGTCCCTCGACTGGATCCATAATGCACTAACTATATGAATGTGCATGCAATCATGTTAATCATGTGGAGCGAGCTATGCATAGCAAACAAGCAAACAATCACCCAAGGACCTACCGCCCGCTCCGCTACCAAAATGAAATACCCCGACTTCTATTTACCCAACAAACAGTAACTACCACACAACAGTGTCGACACGTGGCACAAACAGTAAGTACAACAGAATAATCCGGCCCAACAGCCCCAAAGATAATATCAATCACCCGGTCTCGGGTGCAATAACAATAATAGCACAGCGGAAGCAATTTTTAAGAATCACCGCAAAAGCATGAATTGACTCGATGCAACACTATGGATCCAGATCCGACGGAGGAGATGCCACAGCCTGCCATGATGCATACCTGCACAAGGAACAACGTAGCCTGCCGATGGGGCAGGTGAGGGGTGAGATTCTCCATAATCTCACCGACACATAACCTATGATGAACAACATAGCATATATTTAACAGTCGAGCACATCAATATGGCATACGAGTAGTGAATAGAACACCGAACAAATACAGTCACAAAGAACAATGCAGACCATGCAAATGTCCACCCCATCAACTATGCAATGCACTGACCACCCAACACCTCACAGACTATACAATAATCTAGTGCCCGTCCAGGACACCTCAACTCAACTACATATTGGGTCATCAACCTAGTCTATACAACTCATACTCTAGTCCTGACAGACTATACTCAACAGAGGTTCCTCATCGTATGGTAACATACCGTTACTGTACTTGCTGATCATCTAACCCGGCACCAAAACAATCTCAAAATCACGTGAGCCTCGCTCACCGGATAGCCGACAACCTGCACGGACCATACCCCATCAACATCACAAACCGGTCCCCGGGTAGGATAACAACACAACAATAGCAACAGCAGCCACCACAGCAACACGTAACCACAACAATAACAATTCTCACTAATCTCGATCTCTGGGTATCGACGTACCCTTGAAAATGACAATAACCCAACTGTCGACCACAATCCGACAACCAACATATCTCAATACCCGATCAAAAACGACAAGTGATGCTCATCTGACAATTATCAAAAGAAACCGACAATAAACAAAGGACAACTGAAAACCGATGCCAACAACGATAGACTACTCACGACCAACGACAACAAACAACACCCGTGAACTGGAAACCTATGCCGACCACGGTCAACCGACTATACTGACAACCTCTCAGGGTATGATCATGAGACAACATGCATATGAACAAAACACATCACAGCCCAACAACGCAAAAGCACATCTTAATCATGACTGAGCCAAGGCCAAAAGAGTAGTTATTATTATTACCAATTTTATCTTCCGGGCCCCGTCACTGGACAAGCTAGGGGTCAGACCTGGATATCAACATATTTCGGGTGCGAGACCAAAACCAAAGAACCCAGGGATCGTCATCCCAAAATAGTAACCCAGGGATAGACATCCCAATAGAGAACCCAGGGAAAGACATCCCAAGCATAGACATGCTTATCACAAGTAACCCAGGTCACGGCCACCACAAAACAGTCTTTACCTATCGAGTCGTACCACTACTTTCCAAGTGACATTTAAGTCGTCAACATAATTTCCAATTAACCAATATCCATTATCAATTTTCCATGGCCAATAGTCCAACAACAATCTCAACACAATATTCACAGAATGAATATCACAGTTCAGCAATCTCAATAGCAATAATCACGGCAGTCAAATATTCAACAGTGAATATCTAAGCAGTTCACTCAAACAACAAAGCACACAAAGTATTGCGGCACATATCAACGGAAATCAACCCTCACAACAAATATCAGCAAATATCACAAAGTTATCAACAACAATAACCATAAGATGCAATGGAACCTATGTAGTTCCAAGACCGACCATCCCGGCTATTACGGGTGGAATGACGTATATGCAACCTCACCTGGTATTCCTTGAAAGTTGTTACCTGATCAAGCCTTGATGTCCCTATACCATATCAACACAGATAATCACAAATAATGCACATCGAAGAATGCAATGCATGTGGTTGATTATTAATTTATCGTGCTGCTTAATCACATCGATGTTCCAAGTCCGTTTCCGTTATACATTGCTTTTACGGTTGTAAAATAATTATATCCCATAAAATACTTGTAGCCGATATTGTATTATAAAGTAGAAACATTACATGAAACAATTATTCTTGTCAAGAAAAGAATTAAGTACGTGTACGTTGATTATAATAGAACCATTAAATGAAAATGGTGCCACCGACAATTTATTAACATAGCCTATATGATACAAAATAATTATGACATATTGTTGAAGAAAATAATTTTTTTGTGAATTCATATATATATAATATTTATATAACCGGTAATTGTTAAAAGGTAGAAGTAGTATATATAATATAACAGATACTTAATAAGATAATAAATTAATTTTGCACATAATATTTTAATGAAGATAATAGTAAATTTTCCTAATGGATTGGGCTACTGAATAGTTATTATTTTAATTTAGAAAACAACACATCTAGTAAATTGTAATATAAATTATGAAGAGTTAATAGTAAGGTGACGTCTTAGTTAACTCTGTGAAATTAGTTATAATATAACCTCAATTATAACATAACCAAGTCCTGTTTATGTACTCCGGAATTATGGTATCCGATAAATAAATAATTATTTTGACTAATACATGATGTACCTAGTATCGATCAATATTATAAATGAATTCAGGTTTATATATATATATAGATATTAAACATATAATATGCCAGAAAATAATAATGTTAAACATATAATATGCCAGAAATATAATATCCAACACACAACAACAAAAAACATAACCACAAGACCCGATTAGCAAACTGGCAGAGTTCGGGTTCAGACAAGAAAAAGGAAAGAAAGAGGAAGAGGGCAGAGATCGTTGCTGGGTCTTACCCACACAACCACGGGGACAGCAACGGCCATGCCGGAGGTGAGAGCGGCGGCTAATCGCGACGGACAAGGGGAAGAAGGAAGATCCGGCCTTCTGTGCACAGCGGGGGCTCGAGTGGCCGTGAGAGGACGAAGGTCTTAGCGTCGGCCCTGGCTGCAGAGGAGATCGGTCCTCCTGCGAACGGCGGCAGTCTTCTGCGACTGTGGTGGCTCGAACTCAACCCGTCGGTGGTGGTGTCGAGCTCGATTGGTGGCGGCGGTCGCGGAAACAAGGGGAAGGGAAGAGGCGGCGCGGCTCGTCGGTGAATTGCAAAGGAGAAGAAGTAAAGGAAGGTTGGTCATGGGAAAAAGGTGTGGGGAAGAGAAGATAAAAGAGAAGAAAACAAAAAAGAGAAGAGAAGAAAAGAAGGGGGCCGGTGTGTAGAAAAATCGGGAGAGAGGGAAAAGAAAAGAAAGAAAAGGGTGGAAGAGAGAGAGGAAAAGAAAACAAGAAAAGATAATTGTTTGGATTTTTGTCGGGACAACGTAATCGCAGGGGTAATTGATGCATGTGAAATATGCACAGTTTAAGGCATAATTTTGTACTCAAATCGTTCTCAATTCATCATGATCATATGCCTAATATGCAATATTCCATCATATTCCTCCAATTTACATCCCTTACTGTATGATTAGTGGTTTCAGGCACATTTTGGCCAAATCAAGAGGATTTCATTAAAGAATTTGAAGATACAGCCTCAGTCACAGCGTGAGCCTATGACAGAGCCTGTAAGCCTATCCTTGAGGTTGTCATTCAACAAGAACCTAGCAAGCAACCTCAAACCACCCTTGGATCACCGAGTTTTCACTGAATCACATTGCACTCACCAGATCCAGGAAGGCCTCAAGTCATCTCACCATTGGAAAAAGCAGCAGGAACCAATTAAAGGGAGAATTTGAGAAAGAACCCTTACAGCCTCAGCCACAGCGTGAGGCTATGCTTTCTGCAGAAACCCAGGAAGTACAAGGGAATATAAAAATTTTTGCCACTTGCACTTTCCACCCCACCAACATAAACAATTATTCCCCTGACATTCTCAGAGCACGTTTGAAGGAAAAGGAGAAATGGGCACATGCCACCTAGGAATCTTCTTAAACTAGAATTATCCTCTGCAAAAGGAGGTGCCTTGGAACTCGCAACCCACCAATTGCTGCCCATCACGCTCCCTGCTCTGACACACACAAACAAGATTGGAGAATAATCAGAACCACTTGCCCAGACAAGAAGGAGCTTTCCAGTAACGAGGGGAGAAGGAGACCAAAGGGGATGCACCCTACAAAAGGGAAGAAGGGCAGGCGACAGTGAAAAGGGGGTCATCGATTGGAGCTGAGAAGAAAACCCAGAATTCAGGGAACTAAGGGAAAACACGATTCTGCAGCCTTTCTGGGCAGAAATCGTGTTGCCCTCACTCTCAGTTCACTCGAAAACACCATGACATCCCATACCGCCATCGTTTTTGTAATTCCAGTTATGAACTAAACGACCCCTTCTTAGGTTGAAGGGGGAAACATGTATTCGAATTGTGTTTAATAAACTGCTCCAGTTTTAACCCCCTCCTTCTTGCTTTAGTTGTTGAGTTATTAATCCATGTTTAGGTTCTGATCAAACCAATGCATGAACTCAGGTAGCTAGGTGAAGAACTGAAAGGAGAAACCTTAGTCACCAGAAAAACAACAACCAAACCTTAGTTTTTGACTCATGACAGAATTAAAAACTAGGTGAGGAATTAGCCTCAACACCAAATCTTCATCCCCCTTGAGTTTGACCTATGCGAAAGCACTTGGAATATGAGAACCTTGGGAGGAACCTGTGAGTGAAAACAAATGGGTTCATTATAGGTTGAGAGTGCCTGCAAGAACCAATCTTTATAATTGACTTTTTGTCGTCCACAGCCTCAGGCTGTGCCCAGCATAGCCTCAGCTTGTCACAGTGTATTTTGTTGTCGACAGTGCCAAGCTGTAGTAAGCACAGCCTCACTCTGTGACAGTACGAGTCAAGAGATAACACCATTCCTAGTTTGATTCTTGATTGATTATTGGGTAGCATGTTCTTATTTAGTAGCAACCTGGCGAAGGACCGAAAGGAGAAGCCAGGAGTGCTAGACCTACAATAGTCAACCTTTACTCCTTAAGCATTCGAAAGAAGGTAAGGAGACACTGTGGGAACCCGCACCAACACCGAGCTTAATCCCTAGGTGGACATCTATTCTAGTGACAGGGGGTAGATGGAAGCTTAGGGAACTATTAATAAGATCGAAAGCCGTTGATAGTACCTTAGGTTGGGAGCCCCGTCAAGACATCTCATTAGTCACAGCCTCATCACAGTGTCAGTCTGTGACTGAGGCTGTAGAGCAGTTTACAAGCATAAAACCGGTACATGTGGACCCCGGATGCCTAAGAATTCACCATTCCTGATCTCTTCCTCAGTTAAATTCTTGTTACATTTATTTTACTGCTTGCTTTTATTTCTCTACCATTATTCGTCAAATTCACCCCTTGTTTAATCGTTCTCCAGTCTAGTTAGTCCGAAATTGAAGTAAAATTAATTCCACCCAGTCCCTGTGGATACGACCTTGATAAGTACTACATTGACCCTGTGCACTTGCAGGAAAGCACGCATCAAGTTTTTGGCGCCGTTGCCGGGGACTGGCGTCCGAATCTTTTTACTTTCTATTTCTGGCTTATTAGACCTTTTGTTACTTACCCCTTTCTTTTTCCGAGTTTGAAGTTTTCAGGTGGTGCATGCCCCAAACTAGGAGCAAGAAGCCATCTCTAACCTTCCACCAAGAGATTGAAAGGACAGCCCGCGAGTTTCGCAAGAAGAGCAAACAGAGACAACAACCAATGGCGAACAGATTCAACGAAGGAGCGCACCCCGAGGTTGAACAGGCTCAGCCTGTGCGACCTTACATCCCCATGTCCCAACTCCTACAACCACCAACCACCATCATCCATAACAGCATAGCCATTCCAGATGTCGACGCCCCCTACGAAATCAGAACAAACCTGCTCAGCATGTTGGAGAGGCGCACATTTGGAGGCCTGCCCTCAGAAGACCCAAACTCGCACTTGCAGAATTTTCTGCGGGTGTGTAGCACTGTGAACATAGCCGGAATGACCAAAGAGCAGCTGTACATGAGAGTATTTCCATTCTCACTCAGAGATACAGCCTTTGAATGGCTCAACAACCACGAAGCAGGCCATTTCACAGATTGGGAGAGCTTAGTCCGAGCCTTTTTAAAGGAGTACCATCCATCAAGCAAGGCTGCGAGCTTGAGGCAGCAACTCATTGGTTTTTCCCAGCGGTATGATGAGTCCATTCGAGACGCCTGGGAAAGATTCAAGGGGTTGTTGAGAAGATGCCCAAACCACCGAATAGATGAGGCCGTGCAGCTTGAGCAATTTTATTGCGGCCTCAGCGATGAAGATCAAAACACCTTGGACAAAATGGCCAACGGTGCTTTCCTGGACAAAAACTATAATGATGGCGTGGCCATTCTTGAAGCCCTATCCAGAAGAAAAACCCAAGTCAGGGGAGTCAAATCCTCTGGCCTAATTGAAGTAGATCGAGTCACCAAGCTGGAAGCAGAGATTGAAGCACTCAGAAAACAGTTGGGGACTGCTCATGTCAAGGCAGTCACAGCCTCAGACTGTGAGGGCTGTGGAGGACCCCACAACACAACCAGCTGCCCCCTCTTCACCGAATGTGATTCTGAGCAAGCCAATTTCATCCAGCAGAAGCAAGGGCCATATGGAAACACTTACAATCCATCCTGGAGAAACCATCCTAATTTCTCTTGGAGAGGACCAGGCGAAGAAAGAGCCCCACAACAGCCCCAATTCCAACGACAGCATCAAGGCGCATAGCCCCAATACCAGAGACAGCACCAGTTGGGCCAGCAAGGAAACAACACCGATATGATGAGCATGCTGCAGTCCATCTTGGAGAAACAAAACAAAATAAGCGAAGAGATCAGTCAAATCAAGTCTCATAACCGAATCCTCGAGAACCAAATCGCCCAACAAGCATCAATGAACACCAACCAACAGGGAGCTCTTCCGGGGAAGCCAATAGAAAACCCAAGAAATGAGCATTGCAAGGCTGTGACACTTCGCAGTGGGAAGGAATTGAGAAGCACAGCCCCAAGACAGCCTGACGCTGTGGACCATACAGCATCAACATCCAGACCAGGAGAACCAGTGCAGACACAGCCTGAGCCTGTTAACACGAAGAAGGCAGAGAAACAGCCCCAGACTGTCCTACCATACCAACCTCCTCTCCCATACCCTTAAGTGTATCACAGGTCCAAACTAGAGAAGCAATTCAGGAAGTTCAAGGAAATGCTAAGTAAGCTTTATGTTAATGTTCCATTCAGTGATGTGGTCACGCAAATGCCGTCTTATGCTAAGTTCCTCAAGGATATATTAACAAAGAAAAGAACCATTGATGATCTTGAGACTGTAGCAATGACAGCCCAAGGGAGTGCCCTCATACAAGACCGACCACCCAGGAAATGTTCAGACCCAGGGAGTTTCACGATACCTTGCAACATAGGGGATAAGAAGATCGAAGGTGCCCTATGCGACCTTGGCGCCAGTATCAGCCTGTTGCCACTCTCCATTACCGAAAATATGAACCTTGGGGATATCAAACCCACAAGGATGACCATTCAACTAGCTGACAGATCTCTTGTCTACCCAGTGGGGGTATTGGAAGATGTGCCGGTCAAGGTAGGCAATTTCTACATCCCTGTAGATTTTGTGGTAATGAACATGACAGAAGACGAAAAGACTCCCATCATCTTGGGACGACCCTTCTTAGCCACAGCAGGAGCCATGATTGACTGCACAAATGGCACGCTTACACTGCGCATTGGAGAAGAGACGGTGGAATTCAATGTCCAAAAAGCGCAGAGGAATGAATTTGCAACAGGGAAATGCTGTATGGTTGACGCTGTACCAGACCCTGTAGACGCACTAGTCAAAGCATCCCAGCTTATGGAAACTCATGATGATGAATTACTGGGATGCTTAGTCAATGGGCTCATTGAAGGTGATGAGGCAGCCCTCCAGCAGGTAGCAGAATTTCTGGTAGCAGCAGAAACAGTCCCAGGAAATGAGGCACAGTGTCAGGCTGCAGAACCACAGACTGAGCCTGTGGCTGAGACTGTTTCCACACCTGAGCCTGCAGAAGGAGCCCCGAAGGTGGAGATGAAACCCCTACCACCGACTCTCAGGTATATCTATCTGAACCCAGAAACTTTTTCCTTTCCTATCATTGTTGGAGCTGATCTTTCGCAGGAAGAAGAAGAGAAGGTACGCACTGTAGTAAGCAAGCACAAAAAGGCAATAGGATACACCATTGACGACCTCACAGGTATAAATCCTAACCTCTGCATGCATCGAATACTGTTAGAAGAGGATAGTAAGCCAATAATAGAGCCACAGAGAAGACTAAATGAAAATATGAAGGAAGTGGTAAAAAGGGAAATTTTGAAGTTGCTTGATGCAGGGATCATTTACCCCATCTCGGATAGTCCTTGGGTTAGCGCTGTTCATGTAGTACCCAAGAAGGGAGGCATGACAGTGGTAAAAAATGAAAAAGAAGAACTCATACCCACAAGGACCGTCACGGGATGGAGGATGTGCATTGACTATAGAAAGCTGAACAAAGCAACTAGGAAGGATCATTTTCCTTTACCATTCATTGATCAAATGTTAGAAAGACTTGCCAAGCACACGCACTTCTGTTACTTGGATGGATATTCTGGATTCTTCCAAATTCCAATCCATCCGAGTGACCAAGAAAAAACCACATTCACATGTCCATATGGCACTTTTGCATACAGACGCATGCCATTCGGCTTGTGTAATGCACCTGCCACCTTTCAAAGATGCATGATGGCCATATTCCATGATTTGATTGAGCATATAATGGAAGTATTCATGGATGATTTCTCTGTTTATGGCACATCTTTCGATATTTGTTTGGCTAACCTTGAGACAGTGCTAGCACGGTGTGAAGCTGTGAACCTTGTTCTCAACTGGGAAAAATGCCACTTCATGGTAACCGAAGGTATAGTTCTTGGGCACAAAATATCAGGACGCGGAATAGAGGTAGACCAAGCTAAAATTGATATAATTGAGAAACTTCCACCTCCTAATTCTGTTAAAGCCATTAGAGCTTTTCTTGGTCATGCAGGATTTTACCGGCGCTTTATTAAGGACTTTTCAAAGATTGCAAAACCTTTGACAAGTCTCCTTAGTAAAGACGCTGAGTTTGTATTTGATGAAGCTTGTTTAGATGCTTTTAACAGGATCAAGGCCGCATTGACTACAGCCCCAATCATCCAACCACCAGAGTGGAGCCAACCTTTTGAAATCATGTGTGATGCTAGTGACCATGCGGTTGGGGCTGTGCTTGGGCAAAGAAAGGCCCACAAGCTGCATGCTATCTACTATGCGAGCCGAACCTTGGATGATGCACAGATCAACTATGCCACCACTGAGAAGGAACTATTGGCGGTAGTTTTTACCATCGGGAAGTTCAGAGCATACTTGCTAGGCTCTAAGGTCATCGTTCACACAGACCATTTGGCCCTTAAGTATTTACTCACAAAGAAAGAGACCAAGCCAAGACTCTTGCGATGGATTCTTCAATTGCAAGAATTCGACCTGGAAATTCGAGACAAGAAGGGCACAGAGAATGTGGTAGCCGACCACCTATCCAGGCTACCTCCAGAGCACATGCCCAAGGAATACCTGCCCATTGATGACCATCTTCCAGATGACAGCCTCATCGCCACCATCCACAGCGTCAGCCACAGTGTCACACCGTGGTACGCAGAGATCGTCAATTTCCTAACCTGTGGAGCTCTTCCACCAGACCTGAGCTATTCTCAGAAAAAGAAATTCTTCTTAGACGTGAAAAGCTACCATTGGGACGAGCCCTTACTTTTCAAGAGGTGTGGCGATGGGATGATCAGAAGATGCATCCCTGAAGACGAAATGGCACAGATCCTTCACAGCTGCCATAATGCACAGTATGGAGGACATCATGGCGCAACTAGAACAGCATCCAAGGTCCTACAAGCAGGACTATTTTGGCCCACCTTATTTAGGGATGCACGAAACTGGGTGGTAGTTTGCAAGGAATGCCAACGCACGGGGAATATCTCAAGAAGGCAGGAGATGTCGCAGTAGGTCATATTGGAAGTGGAGCTATTCGATGTGTGGGGAATAGATTTCATGGGACCATTCCCGAGCTCACATGGGAATAACTACATCCTTGTGGTGGTTGACTATGTGTCCAAATGGGTTGAAGCTATTGCCTGACCAACCAATGATGCCAAGGTGGTGACACTGTTCCTGAAGAAGCATATCTTCACTCGCTTTGGCACCCCGAGAGCCATAATCAGTGATGGAGGAACCCACTTTTGCAATCGACAGTTTGAAGCTCTCCTGAGAAAGTATGGAATCAGGCACAAGATAGCCACTCCCTATCATCCTCAAACAAGTGGACAGGTTGAGGTGACAAATAGGGAAATCAAGCAAATTCTGGAGAAGACAGTAGGACCATCACGCAAGGATTGGTCAACCAAGCTTGATGATGCTCTATGGGCATATCGCACAGCCTATAAAACACCCATTGGCACCTCTCCCTACCGCCTTATCTTTGGCAAAGCCTGTCACTTGCCTGTGGAGCTTGAACACAAAGCTTACTGGGCCATCAAGGCTCTGAATTTTGACACACAGGCTGTGGGAGAACAAAGGCTATTGCAGCTCAATGAACTCGAAGAACTAAGGTTGGATGCCTATGAAAATGCCAAACTGTACAAGAAAAGAACAAGGAGATGGCATGACAGCAGGATCCAACCTAGAACATTCAAGGAAGGTGATCAGGTCCTCCTGTACAACTCGAGACTGAAGCTATTCCCTGGAAAGCTTCGATCAAAATGGTCAGGACCTTTCACAGTGTCACGCTGTTACCCTCATGGAGCTGTGGAAATCTGCAATGACCAGACGCATCCATTCAAGGTCAACGGGCACAGACTGAAGCTGTACCACATAAGAGGCAATGAGTATCAGGAGACTCAGGTGCTCCGTGACCCACCTCCTACCTAGCCAAGCAAGATGAGGTCCAGCTAAAAGACACTAAAGAAGCACACACTTGGGTAACACTAAGTGCGGTAATTTTCCAATTTCTTTTCATTGAGTTATTTTTGTGGTTCTTGTGTTTATTTTGTTTTTAATCAACCGGGTACAGAAATTTGATAGAAGCAGAAACTTACCCCGAAATTTTTGGCACAAAAGGGATTCTGATGCTTGCACAGGCTCATCACAGCGTGAGCCTGTGTTAGGCAACTCGCCTTTACCTATTAAGCTTGAACTTCAGTTTGGGGTGCGTTCTGTGCTTTCTATCTCCGATTTGCACTATTGTTATTTCGTTATTTTGCGTGTTTTCCTTTTTTTTTTTTGCCCTAACAATTCAGGTGGGAAAACTGGATTGAAGAAGAAGGGAACCAACGAGTCAGAGAATTGTCAGGGAAGTCTTTCGAAACTCTCTTTGAGATTGTGTTTTTATGCTTGTACAGACTCACCACAGAGTGAGCCTGTGTCGAACTCCCCCAACACCCTAAAGCCTCATTAAACGATCTCTTACACATAGGGAATCTCTAGAACTATAGGAAGGACGAATAGGTAGGAATAAGATAGGAGTCTCTGCTGAAAAAACTCTCTCTCTCTCCCTCTCACGAACACCAACTTTAAACTGGCACAGTATGTGCTGCAGGCTCAGCCTGTGCAGCCACATTTTGCCCAACACGAATTTCAGACTGAGACGGATCTAGGCTTAGGTGTGTCATAATTCAATTTTCTCCAACCCACGTGTCTCTCACATTAAACGATACACCTCTTGATAAAAAGAGGAAACATAACTGACACTTTGGTCGGCAAGCGCACTAATCCAGGAGACACAACCTTTCGTTCCCACCTTCACAACGTCTCTGAAAAGGCATTAATTGCCTTTAAAAGACGAAACCCAGCCTTTCTCTCTCTCCACTCCATCTTCTTCTTCAACCTCTGTCTCTGCACTCCCTCTTCCTCCAAACGCTGCCTCTGCAGATCTCTCTCTCTCTCTCCTCCGAATCTTCTGCAAATCCATCTCTCCCATCCCAACCATGGCCGACAACAACAACCCCAACCAACAACCCAACTCCTCCAACCCAGACAACACCGAACACTTCACCTTCCCCTACCGTGTAACCCGACCTCTCTTCCAGATTGTCTAACTCAACCTAACCATCAATCCACCACCAATGCAACCTCTACCCGTCCAACAAGGAATCCAAATCCACCCAGACATTCTCCATGACCTCATCACCCTTTTCGCCCAGACATACCCTGTTCCAACACCACCAACCACACTACTTGCCCTTCCACCGCCACCGGACACCCCAGAAACCGAAACACAACCCCAATCACACCCAATAGCCACAATCACACCTCCAACCACCCTAGACGCTGAAATACAGCCCCAACATACACCAGACACCACCACAACACCACCACCCGCATCACAGCAATACCGCCGCAAGCGGCGGAGAGCTAGCCCAACAGAACCCATAATCGACCCCACCGAACCACCAACACCCCAAACAGCACCCCTAGACCTCAACATCGAACCCCCTCCTGAATCATCCTCCACATCCATTTCGATCCCCATACTTCCCAAACGACCATGCACCCGCTCCTCCACCAAAACCAGAACCACCTCCAGCCGACCACCACAGTCACCCCAGGAACCCAACACCGAGGAACGATCCAAACGGAAATAGGATCGCCCTCCAAGGCAACCCACACCACTTCCCTAATCGGAACCTGCAGAAGCAGCAGAGGAACAAGAGGACCAAGATGCAGAGGCTGTAACCCTCTTCATCTTCACCCCTGCAAACTCCACCCACCGCCGCGCCTAGGTCTTCGCACAGACTCAGGCTGTATTGGTCAGCAGGTGGCTGAAAATGGACGCCCTAAAGGCAATCGGGGCAAGGAACGTCGTCTGCCGCTACCTACTGCCAGTGGGGTGGCTCCTTTTCGCCACAATGGGAGAGCCGACATACGACAACCTCACGCGCGAATTCTACAACGCGCTCTCCTATCAACCCCCACAGGGTGAAGAGCCCGGCACAGCGCGATTTCGCTTGGGCAACACGAGCCGGGAGCTCACTGTTGCCCAATTAAATCAGATACTCGGGGCACCCAACGAAGGACACGAGGAGAGGACCGTTGATTTTGACGAGGAGGCGTTCTGGAACGAAATCTCCACAACCCCGGGTTACAACTCCTCCACCAGCTCCGCCACCTCTTTCCATAGCCGCGGCCTTCGGATCATCCAGCACTTCCTATCCCACAACATCTATGCCAGGAACAGTTGTCGCCTGGCAGTTCAACATGAAGAGCTGTTCATCCTATGGTGCATGGTGCATCGCCAGCCGCTGAACACCGGTGCCTTCATCTTCCGCCGTTTCATCACACAGCGGCGAGCACCTCACCTTCCCGGCGACGGTATCATCACAAGGATCGCCCGCCACTTCAATATCCCCCTAGCCCAATACGACTTGGTTAGCGGGACCATCTGGATGCACCTACCACTCCCACAGCCTCAAGAGCAAACAGAGGAACAGGCTGAGGCTGTGGAAGATGCACCAGCAGACCGCCACCTCCCACTCCCACAGCCTCAAGAGCAAACAGAGGAACAGGCTGAGGCTGTGGAAGATGCACCAGCAGACCACCCTGACCCACAAGCACAGGCACAGCCTCAGGCTCCAGCTCCAGCACAGCCTCGAGACCCCGCACAGCGTCACGCTGTGACTCGAGACCAGGTGTTGGACATCTTCGACCAGATGCAAGATTGGATAGGGCAACAGTTCATCCCTATCCTCCAGAACCAGCACCACCTACAAACAAGCATTGCTGCTCAAGAAGAACGCCTGCAGCGCATCCAAAAGAGCGTTACTGCTCAGGAAATTCGCCTCACTTCCTCTTTGGGTGACATGCGCACCGCAATATCACGAAGCCTTGTGGAACTGAGGAGGAATGGAGAGGTGCAGACCCGAGGGATGCAGGATTTTCATAATCAATACATAGGGCTGCACCAGCAGATCAACGAATCCATCTCCAATCTCCTTAACATAGCACGGTCGCTCATGAGACCAGCTCCAGAAGATCCACAGCACGCAAGAGGCCCAGAAGTTGATCCATCTACCTCTCACCCAGTATAGCTTTAGGATGTTTAACCCCACCACATAGGATAGAACTTTTAGTTTGGGGTAGTTTTTGTAGCACATTTTAATTCCTTTTGCAATTATGTGTTTTCTTAGTTTGTATTTGTTTCGGCTTTGCACTCATTTCTGTTTTGTTCTTGCAGTGAGGACACTGCAAATTTTTCAGTTTGGGGTATTTTCGGGTGCAACTTAGCTTTTTGTATGCTTTTTTGTATTCCCCACAGCATGATGCATATTTTGGT
This sequence comes from Turnera subulata, assembly GCA_028386065.3. NCBI lineage: Eukaryota > Viridiplantae > Streptophyta > Magnoliopsida > Malpighiales > Passifloraceae > Turnera > Turnera subulata. Next base: position 151,573 of record JAKUCV010007161.1, read on the forward strand.
GTACTTTCGAATTTTAAATTAATGCAAGTTTCAGTTCTCATTTTTCATTATATTTCTTACAGTGTGAGCCTGTACCTATATTTATGCACCCTCTGCACTTTCCATTTAATTCTGCTCATACTCTAATCACACGACTTGTCTTACTTCTTTTAAAATAAACAGAACAGGTTTAATTAAGCAACTGGCATCACAGGAAATTCGCCAAGAAGAGAAGAGTCCTGCTAATGTATCTTTCCTACTTAGCACAGGCTCAGCCTGTACACCTTAGAACAGGCCCTCACTTCCATCAAGGCGAAATTTTATGCAGAATCTTCAAGAAAGGAGAGGATCTAGGCCATCTTTCACATACCCACAGACCTCACTACCCACACCTTTCTCATCACACCCTTGGAACCCCATTTAAGCCAATAAGGACGGCCCCCAATTCATTCATGTACTCTGCACAATCCTCCCCAACCAGTTGTAGCCTAAGCAGGGGTCGTCACTGTCCAAGAGGCACGAACTTCCTCCTACAGCCTCACCCTGTCAATAAGCCTGTGAGCAAGGATTCGATCAAGTAAGAAATAGAGGATTACCCGTACTCAGCCTATACAACATCCAGAATGCAACCAGAAGTATAGCCCTCTTCCCACTAGAAAAAAAAATTCAGAAACAAGAAAAAGGGAAGAAGGGCGATGGCAAAATTTTGTGAATCAAACTCCATCAAAATTCAATGGAGTAGACAGTTGCATCAATACAGTAGGCTGAGGCACGAAGAAACAGTTGCTGAATAGCGTGAGACCTCGAAAAAACGAAGTCTACAGCCTCTACACAGCCCCAGGCTGTTCATAAATAAAACAGAAGAAATCCAAGTTCATAGGCCATTGACCCTTGCTAAATCCATCCTCCTTCCTTTGACAACCCTCACCCAGCCTCAGTACAACACAGCCAAGCCCTAGTGATCCTAACTTGAAGACTTATGCACATTAGTGGAGATGGAAGTGACGGACCTGCATATGAGGTGATGTTTTCAAATCCTAAACTTTAGCAGAATTCTCTCCAAAAGGTAGAAGAATGGATACTAGTTGCAAGGTTATTCCTGTGATTTTTATGACCAAAAACTACTGACAAGGATTGTGGTTAGACTTGATGCAGTGTTGAAGGAAAAATCAGAAGATGCTTGAATTAAAACGCCACATGGAAGGAACTTAGTGAAAATTTGATGAATTGAAACTACTCTGCCTTCCTTTCGAAAACCACTCCTTTTTCTTTTCTTTAATTGCTTGAGGACAAGCAAAATCTTCAGTTTGGGGTATTTTGATGCATGTGAAATATGCATAGTTTAAGGCATAATTTTGTACTCAAATCGTTTTCAATTCATCATGATCATATGCCTAATATGCAATATTCCATCATATTCCTCCAATTTACATCCCTTACTGTATGATTAGTGGTTTCAGGTACATTTTGGCCAAATCAAGAGGATTTCATTAAAGAATTTGAAGATACAGCCTCAGTCACAGCGTGAGCCTGTGACAGCTAAGCCTGTCCTTGAGGCTGTCGTTCAACAAGAACCCAGCAAGCAACCTCAAACCACCCTTGGATCACCGAGTTTTCACTGAATCACATTGCACTCACCAGATCCAGGAAGTCCTCAAGTCATCTCACCATTGGAAAAAGGAGCAGGAACCAATTAAAGGGAGAATTTGAGAAAGAACCCTTATAGCCTCAGCCACAGCGTGAGGCTGTGCATTCTGCAGAAACCCAGGAAGTACAAGGGAATATAAAAATTGTCGCCACTTGCACTTTCCACCCCACCAACATAAACAATTATTCCCCTGACATTCTCAGAGCACGTTTGAAGGAAAAGGAGAAATGGGCACATGCCACCTAGGAATCTTCTTAAACTAGAATTATCCTCTGCAAAAGGAGGCGCATTGGAACTCACAACCCACCAATTGCTGCCCATCACGCTCCCTGCTCTGACACACACAAACAAGATTGGAGAATAATCAGAACCACTTGCCCAGACAAGAAGTAGCTTTCCAGCAACGAGGGGAGAAGGAGACCAAAGGGGATGCGCCCTACAAAAAGGAAGAAGGGCAGGCGACAGTGAAAAGGGGGTCATCAATTGGAGCTGAGAAGAAAACCCAAAATTCAGGGAACTAATGGAAAACATGATTCTGCAGCCTTTCTGGGCAGAAATCGTGTTGCCCTCACTCTCAGTTCACTCGAAAACACCATGACATCCCATACCTCCATCGTTTTTGTAATTCCAGTTATGAACTAAACAACCCCTTCTTAGGTTGAAGGGGGAAACATGTATTCGATTTGTGTTTAATAAACTGCTCCAGTTTTAACCCCCTCCTTCTTGCTTTAGTTGTTGAGTTATTAATCCATGTTTAGGTTCTGATCAAACCAATGCAAGAACTCAGGTAGCTAGGTGAAGAACCGAAAGGAGAAACCTTAGTCACCAGAAAAACAACAACCAAACCTTAGTTTTTGACTCATGACAGAATTAGAAACTAGGTGAGGAATTAGCCTCAACACCAAATCTTCATCCCCCTTGAGTTTGACCTATGCGAAAGCACTTGGAATATGAGAACCTTGGGAGGAACCTGTGAGTGAAAACAAATGGGTTCAGTATAGGTTGAGAGCGCCTGCAAGAGCCAATCTTTATAATTGACTTTTTGCCGTCCACAGCCTCAGGCTATGCCCAGCATAGCCTCAGCTTGTCACAGTGTATTTTGTTGTCGACAGTGCCAAGCTGTAGCAAACACAGCCTCACTCTGTGACAGTACGAGTCAAGAGATAACACCATTCCTAGTTTGATTCTTGATTGATTATTGGGTAGCATATTCTTATTTAGTAGCAACTTGGCGAAGGACCGAAAGGAGAAGCCAGGAGTGCTAGACCTACAATAGTCAACCTTTACTCCTTAAGCATTCGAAAGAAGGTAAGGAGACACTGTGGGAACCCGCACCAACACCGAGCTTAATCCCTAGGTGGACGTCTACTCTAGTGACAGGGGGTAGATGGAAGCTTAGGGAACTATTAATAAGATCGAAAGCCGTTGATAGTACCTTAGGTTGGGAGCCCCGTCAAGACATCTCATTAGTCACAGCGTCATCACAGTGTCAGTCTGTGACTGAGGGTGTAGAGCAGTTTACAAGCATAAAACCAGTACATATGGACCCCGGATGCCTAAGAATTCACCATTCCTGATCTCTTCCTCAGTTAAATTCTTGTTACATTTATTTTATTGCTTGCTTTTATTTCTCTACCATTATTCGTCAAATTCACCCCTTGTTTAATCGTTCTCCAGTCTAGTTAGTCCGAAATTGAAGTAAAATTAATTCCTCCCAGTCCCTGTGGATACGACCTTGATAAGTACTACATTGACCCTGTGCACTTGCAGGAAAGCACGCATCAGTAATCTCGTCCTTTCGAATTTCCGTCCCGAGTCCAAAAATATAACTTGGGCTCGGAAAATCCGATTAATACCCCTGAGCGTCGTCCAAGTCTCGGAAATGAAAACCTAGGCTCGGTAAGCCTTGCAGGAGGCTCGAAAATCCCGAGTAACCCTCGGAAAATAATTCCGAGACTCGGTTATCGAAAGAAACTCCAGAATGTCGCGTCTCCTCAGTGATCGAAACGAAGCTCGGTTATTCCCGGAAAAACTCGGTCCGATAGAATCCTTGAATTACGGCGTTTAAGATTATAATTAGTGAATATTATTTTTGCAACACAAGTATTCCGTCCAAAATAATAATGAAAGTATTATTTTTACTGTTGGTTTGGAAAATAATAATGGTAGAAATAATATTAATCTTCTATGGAGTAGTAAAAATGATAAAAATTTATATCGGAAATTAACTCGGGTTGGTAAAATTTTCGATTAACCGCGATAAAATTTATTTACCACAGTAAAAGTTAAATCAACTTGGTAAAAATCACGGAAAATTTACCCGGGTCGCTACATCTAGGACGTGGAGTAAGGGTCGGTTTCAGAATCCAATGCATAATTTACCCTGAAATAATTACCCAAGATTAATTTCATAAGGTAAATTAATGTACAAGGCCATTTGCAATCCCGGTAAAAATATAAATTTTACCCGGGCTGTTACATTTACTGTGGTTAATAAAATTTTATCGCAGTTAATCAAGAATTTTACCAATCCGAGTCAATTTTCATTATTTTTACTATTATTTTTACTACGCTCAAAATTATTATCATTGTTATTATTGTTACCAATATTATTACTTTTACCATTATTATTATTACTACTTTCCTAATCAACATTAATAATAATACTCTTATTATTATTTTGCCGGTATATTTTTGTAGCAATAATTTATCGATTATAATTTAGAAAGAAATCTCATCTTTTATTTCCATGATATTTAATAAATTAATATTTGGAGATTTATTTTGAATTTATGAAAAAATAATTTTTAAATCATGTTTATGTTTTATAAGGATTAAGTTAAAATATTAAATACAAGGTTTGCTGTATCAACCCAAGTAATTTTGCATTTTTACCTGTACCGTAAATAATTTTTATGTAGTGATTTACCATTAAAATTAATCTTGGGTAATTAATTAATGATAATTCGTGCATCAGATTCCAAAACCGAGCCTTGACCCACGTTCGAAATTTTTCTGCGGATTTTACGGACCAAAGTTGGGATTTTTCGGGTCCAGGAATCTTCAGTAAAGTCGGGTTTATCCTCGAGTTAACAGACCAGAAATAAAGGTAAGGAGGTATAATTATTATTTTCTGGTCCGGGCGGGACACACCTCACATGCAGCACAGTACTACATAATTGAGGCAGCTCAATTATGCAGCCTGTGAGCCGCCTCTTCCCTGTATCGATAGTACTTCACCCGTGCTTTACCAGTGACTTTTGCCTGCCTATAAAACTGTGTTTCATCTGCTTCCCAGTGCACCACACCACCTCTTCTCCATCCTGTAAACACAGACACAGCTCCAGCTCTCTTTCCTTTGTTGTTTTGGTAAAACTAGTACACCCACAAGACAAACCCAACCAGAAAAAAGAGAAAACACCCACACACACCAAACACCCAACCAGAGCCCGCCACATCATCACCATCCCATCACCACCGCCACCTTCTCTTCTCCCTTCCTCCTCGTTACTATTCATGCGATAACGATCCGCGTCGCCGCATGCATCACCACCCACACCATCACCTTCCCCACACCGTCGCCGACTTGACGCGACCTTCGCCGCTCGAATCCGCCGCCTGACGCGCCGTCAGCAACGAAGGACCCGTCGACCCGCCTCCTCTTAGCCCGTCACCGCTGCACCTTCTTCGCCGTCGTCAGCCGCAGCAAGCCACGCCGACAGCCGCCGCCTCCTTCGTCGCGCCTCCCCTCGCCCGCCGCTGTCGCTGCCGTGTCTTGCCTCGCACCACCGCGCTCTGTACTGCTGCTGCTCACGAGGTGAGCATGGGTGTTGGTGACCTGGCTGTGAAACGGGTCCACGTCGACCCGGATGAGCTGACCCGCGGATCTGGGCTTGACGCCTTGGACCGGGTTGACTCTCTTGGGTTGTTGACTTGGACCGGGTTGCTGGGCCTGCTCCTGGGTTCCTGAAGGGGCTTGGGCTTGGCCTGTGCAAGGGTCTGGGCTAACACTTTTGGCCCAGTCCGTAATTAAAAAAAAAAGAAGAAAGAAATGTTTTATACAAAAATAATTATACTTCTGGAAAATAAGAATAAAATAAGGATATATATATTCTGAAAAATAAATATTTTGACATATTACTATTTTGGAAAATCAAAGTAATTATAATATGATTTGTATCTTTTGACATATTAATATTTTGACATAATATACACTATGGAAATATTGTGGAAAATATATATATGTTATTATTTTCTGGGAAAAATTATTATATGGTAAATACCTTTGATGTAACAGCCCAGGTAAAATTTGTATTTTTACCGGGACTGTAAAATGATTTGTACAGTAATTTACCTAATGAAATTAATCTTAGGTGATTATTTCAGGGTAAATTATGCATCGGATTCTGAAACCGACCCTTACCCCACGTTCCCGATTTTTCAGCGGATTTTTCGGACCAGAGTTGGCATTTTTCGGGTCCAGGAATCTTCAGAAAAGTCAGGTTTAACCTCGAATTAACGGACCAGAAATAAGTCAAGGGGGCATTACAATTATTTTCTGGTCCGGACGAAACACGACTGCATAATTGAATTATGCAGCCGCCTCCTCCTGTTATGCTTGTGAATGACCTGTGAAGCTCGTGCTCTCACTTGTTGCCTTCTGCCATTTTCTGCCTTTTTGCTCTACTACTGCTTCACCTGCAAAAGAAAGACCATCATCTGCAAAGCTATCTTCTGCCAATACCAGTGCAAACCACCTACTGCAAATCTATACTAGGAAAAAGAAAGAAAAAAAAAAGGAAAACACATACAACACCACACGCCACCGTGTCACCTCATCCTTTTTCTTTTCTTTTTCCTTTCTCCACCTCCACACCCACTGCCACCACCACCGTGAACCGCCACCACCACAAGCCGCCACCTCCTCTCATCCTTTTCCTTCTCCTCCTCCTCATTGCCGTTGTCGTCAAGGCAAGCCACCGACCTTTGCTTTTTCCCTCGCAACAGCACGCCGGTCGAGACGACACCAGCAGCCGCCGCCACAGCAGGCCACGATCTGCTGCTGTCGCCGTTGCCCCGTCTGCAGCCGGACCACCTCGCGCCCCTGCTCACGTCGTCGCATCTTCGCCTCGCCTCGCCTCGCCTACGGCATCGTCGTCGCGCCACCGCCGTCTGCACCCACACAAGGTGAGTTGCAGACCCGTATAAGGTTGGGGACGACCCGGAAGGGTCGAGCCTGACCCGCTCCTTTGTGTTGGGTCGCGGGTTAACCCGGGTTGGATGGATATGGATTTTGGGTTGGGTTGGCATGTTGGGCTTGCGCTTGGGCTTGGTATGGGTTGGGTTGGTTTGTTTAGAGCAGGGCTGTGAGTTTGAGTGGTTGGACTTGAGCTTGGGTTGGGCTGGTGGCTCTGTTGGGCTACTGTGCGCTGGGCCTGCTGCGTGGGCCTGTCTGGGCTCCATGTAGTGGGCTGGACAGCACTGCTCACGGCCCAGACGGCCCAGTCCAAGATTAAAAAAAATAAAATAATAATAAAATAAAATCTGACATATATATATAATATGGTTATATTGGAAAATTAAATTATTGAAATATTTTGGGAAAATATGAGATATGGAAATAATTAATACTTATGCATACGGGAATAATTTGGGAAAAATACATATGTATATAAATAACGTTATAAAAGATATTTTAGTAAAGGATATGATCAAAGTACACCGGAAAATATATAGGTGTAACTAATTCTAAAAAGATTATTTTATGATAACTATAATTTTTGAGAAAGAAAATAAGTGATAGTAATAATTATTTTTATCAAATATTTTGAAAAGGGTATTAACAAAGTATGTACCGGAATAATAACTGGGTATAAGTACAGTATGGTATTTTGACACATGAATAGTAAATGGTGAATGATGATGATAACGGGGTTTCACCGGGACGTAAACGAACCAATTTAGTTTTATTTTTACTGTATAGCATCATTTGCATTTATGTGCATCTTATGTGAGTATATGCTATGGTTTGCTATTTAGGAGCTGATAACGAACTCCCGAGGAACCGAAGCCGGGACAATTTGAGGACTTCCAAGAGTAGGGAAATCGGCTAAGGTCAGGATGGATAACCTTTGATATGTTGCACATGATACTGTGTTTGTTTTTCTGTGATTATTTTGCCTGATTGAGCTGCTGAGCCAATTGAGTTTGATTGTGGTACTTTTTGTTGTTGTTGTTGATTGTTGATTATGGATAAACTGATATGATGAGATAATTGGATAATTGGAAGTTGTGTTGACGACTTATTTGTCACTAAGAAAGTAGTGGTGCGACTAGATGGTTAGAGACTGTTTTCTGGTGGATCTGGGTTACTTGTGATAAGCATGTCTATGCTTGGGATGTCTATCCCGTGATTATATTTTTGGGATGTCTATCCCTGGGTGTAACAGCCCGGGTAAAATTTTGGATTTTTACCGGGACTGTAAAAGTCTTTTTACCGTGATTTACCGTTGAATTAATCTTGGGTAATTAATTCAAGGTAAATCGAGCGTCCTTTTTTGAAACCGAGAGTTTTCCCGCGCTCGTGATTTTTCCGTGGATTTTTCGGGCCTAAGTTGGTATTTTTTCGGGTCCCGGGATTTTCGGAAAAATCACACCGGAAAATAACTAAGGGGGTGTCAGTTATTTTCTGGTCCGGACCGGACTCGCCGACAAACTGCATTATTAAGGAATCACTTGTTGTACAGTAAAAAAAACAGTTTAAAAGGAGGAATCGGTGAAGAGGCAGAGAAGAAGAGAAAAAGAGAAAGAAAAAAAAGAGAGAAGAAGAAAAGAGAGAAAAGGAGAGGAAAGAAAAAAAAAAGAGAGAAAAAGAAAGGAAGAAGAAGAAAAAAAAAAAGAAAGAAGAAGAGAAGAAAAAAAAAGAGAAAAAATAAAATAAAATAAAAACAGTGAGAGGGAAAAAAAGAAATCAAAATAAAAAAAAGAAAGAAAATCAGAAAATAGAAAGAAAAAAAAGAAAATAGAAAAAAAGGAAAGAAAAAGAAAAAAATAGTGTGAACAGTGCCGCCACCCGGAGCCTCCCCTGTTACTGTTCACCTCGAAGAGCTCCGGTCAACCGTGCACGACACCGACCCCAGCAGCACGCTCGCCGTGCCGTCGCGAGCTCAGCCCCGCTGCCTCCGTCGCTTTTCGTCCACCGAAATGCTGCAACGCGCCGTCGACCCGCGAACAGACCCGGTGGATCTGCTTCTTCCGCGTTCCTGCTCAGCCGCCGCGACCAGCTTCCGGCCTCCTTCACGTCGCCTTCATCCGCCGCACACCCTGCTGTGCTCGCTTTTCCTTCCCTCGCGTTGTCGTCACGCCGCCGCCTCTGTACCCGCTAGGTGAGTTGGGTTTTACCCGTTTCCTTGGCCGGGTCGCGCCTGGGTTGGATCCTGGGCAGCCGGTTTGATCGGTTCCTTCGTAGGTAACCTCCAGCTTATCCCACATTTCTTTTGCGGTTGTGCAACAAGAGATTTTTCGATAATCGTCGGGGTTGACTGCACAATAGAGCATATTGATTGATTTGGCATTGTTTTCAACCAATATGAAGTCTGCAGCGTTGTACTCCTCCTCCGCCTTGGGCACTTGGACTTCACCAACTTTCTTTATCGGAATTTGCTCTCCAATCTTCATGATTCGCCAAAGAGCATAGCTGTTGGGTTGGAGGAAAATTCTCATCCTCTCCTTCCAGTAGCTGTAATTGGTGCCATCAAAGTACGGTGGACGAATGGTTGAATGTCCTTCGAAGATTCCTGCATAATTACTTGAAGAAGCCATGAAAAATTTCCTCTCAAACGGTTAAGTCTTTCAGAGAGTTAGGCTCCGCTACCAATTGTTAGAACAATAGCCCTTCGCTAGAGGGGGGTGAATAGCGATAATCGAATTAAAACGAAATAGGCAGGAATCAAATGCGGAATTGAAAGATTGAAGGACACAACCAATTTATCCTGGTTCACACACACTCTACTAGTGTGGCTAATCCAGCCCTTCAAGTCTCACTTGAAGATTTCACTATCTAGTGTTAAGCTTACGGGTGCTTAACAAACCGTTA